>JAPQRN010022209.1:7932-38966 GCA_037367275.1 Coranthus polyacanthus | reverse complement strand
TGATGAATTCCTATAATATTTACATTTTGTTACTGAATATTTCACTGTCAAAACAATGTTGAATAAATTCACTTTGCCGCCTCATCCACAGCGCTGACAAGTCGGCTAATGTTACGTAGCTAGCAACACAAACAAACACGACTGACTCTCAAAACATTATCATTGCAATGTCTCTTTTTTGCACATGCAGGAAAAATTATTTTGGAGATGTTTATCCAATTTGTTCATTTTTAAGTTTTCATAGACCATATTGACACGGCAGCCGTTTCCCTCTGAGGTCACACTCAGGGTGGAAAGTTCAAATGCTGTTTTCTGAAGTATGCTGCCATATCACTGCGTGTTCAAGTCGTACAAACGCAGGGAACCTGGCAAATTGTCATGATACCGTTGCCTACCAACTGATCAGCTACTGAAAAGACGATGAAGAGTGACCCATTATCTACTGTTAGACAACTAACGTAGCCTTCAGTAACTTCCTAGCTAACATTAGATTAATATTAAGAAAGGAATCAGTTAATTCTGAAATATCTGTATGTGTTTGGAATTGTAATCTGTAGAAACATTACACAGAAATGAGAGTTGCAGTGAGCATGAAGTCACATAAACGTTACTGAATGCCAGAACATTTCTCAGGCGGTGAAAAGACAGAAAGATAGTTTAAATTTACACTGCAAGCTTGATTGCATCCAGTGTGTCTTACTTCCCGGTGTGCGTTGATATTTAAGAAGTATACAGAGAAGCACATATTCTCTATCATATCACATGACACTATCAAACAGAACTGTTGGCTAAGTGGTTGAATGCTAATGTTTGCTGTTTAACAGTTGTTAATGAGTTCTCAAATATCCTGTTTTGCCGTGAAAATGGTCCCAAGTCCCTCTGGATTTTCAGAATTCATTGTCTTTTCAGTTCCTGATGCATTGGTAAGCAACAATATCAGAACAATCTGTCTAATTCTCTGTGTATATGCAACTTGAACACAGCAGTGTGACAGAATAGCCTACTTCTGATAACAGCATTTGAGCTTGTGTGTGACGTCAGAAGATAACGGCTGCTGTGTGAATCTATTACTGAGCACCTCCATATAAAACACAGGTCTATTCAGGCCTCTCTTCTGCTTTTTGAGTGGTACAAAGTCCCAAATAGTGATTATCAATATGATGTTTTGGGACTTCAAGGGGATGGGTTTGGTATAGCAAAAAAGAAAAACAAGTACTTGTGTATTTTATGTTCACGACCCAATAAAAACAGATCCGCAACCCATTTTCCCTAAGTTTCAGAAAGGACAGTTACAAAGAAACATCATCCAGTACAAGGTTGCTGCTCTTGGATGTATTTTTATTATTTTTGGACAATGATGCAGCAAAAAAAGCAATATGACGCAGCTAAAAATGAAAAAAAGACAACCTTTTTACTATATACTAAATATGGAGAAGGCCTAACAATCACTCCCAGGAGGTTTTTACAGTGAGGTGGGGAGAAGTTTTATAATTAAACAGCAAAATCAACAAAAAGATTCTGCACCAAATGCACCACAGCGTGCTTGATGTACAGCCAGCCTTGGACGACAAAAATGTTTTGGCATAGGGTTTCTCTTCAAACACATATTTTTTTTGTTATTAAAATCCTTTGTTTGGATTGATATGAACTTTTTTGTGCTCCTGGAATAATTGGACCCAGACTCATGGGACGGAGACATTTTCAGGACTACCACAGTGTTCTAGTTTCCCATCAGGTTGGATAATGGACCATAGAGAGGGGGGAAGCGGTGTCCTGTTTCAGGTCTTTCATGTCAGCATAGCACTGGCCAGACACACAAGGCCTGATTCAGGTACTTAGAAAAGTAGGAAAATGGAGTGAGCGGGCTAACAACAGCTACTTTGAAAGGATGAGGAGGAGAAGAGGACTGAAAGGAGGAGAGAGAGGGGGAGACGCGAAGGCAGTCCCAAAGGCAGTGAGGAGGCAGCTGGCTCAGAGGTGTGTGTCCTATTTTTAGTTTCCCTCATGCACATCTCCAACTCAAACAGCTGCTGGAGCATTTGCACACCAAAAGACTTGAGCAGCATCATCTCCTGCAGACAAATAAAAATCCATGTAACTGCCCAGGTGTTTCAGCTGTGAGAGGGAAAACAGTCCCGCCCCCTCGGTCCTGCTTCCCTCAGGTTGTGTTTGAATTACTCTTACACATGTACACAAAGGTGAGGCGTAGTGTAAAGTCACATGACCCAGCGTGCTGCTGATGCACACCGCCTAAAGCCTGACAAGTAAGACAGCTGTAAATAGCTGTGTCCCGTGTGAGTAATGTATGGAGGGAGCTCAGAGAGCAGTCAGCGGAGGTCAATAATGACACGACTGACTAAGACGTCACTCTGCTACCCACAAAAAACAGCGCAAATACAGTGTGTCTCTCTCATACACTGCTGAGAAAAGACAGGGTAGCATATTCACAGTTTCCCTAAAGAAACAAAGGAGCGGTTTTACACTATTTTGGTTAAAATATTAAATTCATAAAATACTTTAGAAAATTTTCATATATTTCTCAACTACCTCAATAATGGCACCAAGGTGAGTTGGAACACCTGCTAGTGAAAAGAAAAAAACCTTCTGTTTTTACCGGCAGAATCGATGGATCTGAAGCCTATTTGAAAAATAAATGAAAACATCCCTGAGCCAAACCTAATTCAGCCAACGACTGAAACAGTGTCAGAGCTCTGATAATAAGCTCCTGCATACGTAGGCAGGGGAGCAACTTAGTGCGCTACCCAGAAGTAAGAAAAGAGGTTGTTTCATTTATTTATCAAATATGAAATATTTATAGGATTCAATCTACTGGCAGTGGAGGACCAGGCAGAACAAACTGTGGGTGGAAGAATCACAAGTTGCTTTATGGATGGATGTTTAAAAAAAGCATCTGGTGGGGAGCTGCCTGCTGCTCTGCATATATTTTAGTCCTAAATTACATTCCCATGTTTTCAGGCTGCCATGGCTGAGTCCGTTGGCCTGGAGTGACAACACACTGTGAGACTTCAACACATCACTCTATTGGTTTGGACTTTACTTGTCAGATAAGGGGTGTGGACAGCTCACCTGTATAAAAGGTAAAGGAGGCGAGGTGTTTGCAAACGCGCACAAACAAATGCAGCTTTCCAAAAAACTGCAGATGTTCCTGTTGAGCCAGTTTGACTGGCCTACTGTGTTTTTCACACGGAGTGCAGGATCACCTCGTGTTTACTTTGTCAGAGAAAGACTTCTTCTTTCCTCCTGGTCAATACATTTTTCTGAAAAGAAAAAAACAGAAACAACAGAATGAGTCACCTATGCAGCACATGAGAACGGCTGCAACTATGACAGTGAGTAAGTTTTTGGGCAAAGGATTAGTTCCCTCTCAATGAAAGAAGTTAATTACGTGGCTCTGATGCACCTAAAGTGCTGTTCATTTCGTGGTTAATCCTCATCAAACTGCTGCACGAGGATTATGCATTTTTGAATGACACCTTGTTCAAATTAAACTGCTGAAATACTCTGAAGACCATGTGCACACACCACAGTTATAACGATCAAACAGCCACAGACGGAAGGGGGGGGGTGGGGTAAAGAGAGACCCGAAAAATGGGAGAAAGGCAATGCTGAGGCAGATCACATTCAATGAGTTAGCAGCACTCTCTGAGTAAGACAGCATTTTAAATAAAACATGAAAGCTGGAGAAGAAGGCACTCCTCCTTATACAGGAACTTGTGACAAGCCATGATATTCTGAGAGACAGCACACCGAGCTCAGAGCCATCCCTCGGGAGACCCTTCCCTCTCCATCAGATAGACTATATATCAGAACCATCAAACATGTTCCCTCATCCCACAGCATCCGAGGCTCCTCAGTAGAGGCCAGACTGACCGTCGGGTTGGGAGAAGCTGATGAGCACTTATGTACTGACTTCCTCTGAGCGGCAAAACAACAGCGCTCTCTCCTCTGTATCCCTCATTGGCTGACAGATGTTACATCAGATGGGAGCATTACAATCACAAAGAAGTTTTGTTTCAGTCCAGAAACAGCGCTATCCCGATGTGAACTGAAATTAAGTCTGTTTTGGCTCTTCTTTTTCTCAGAGCCAGAGCCATTAAACTCTGAGAGGCTTGAGAGGAAAGGCCTGTATCAACATTGATATGAACATGTAAATAAGTCATGGCTAATCTGCCTCCCTCTCTGTAAAAGCCATATGTACATTTTTAGAATTCCCCATGTTCTGCTGACGTGAAGAAAGATATGAAAGATTCATGCTTGTTTAAAAAATTCAAACGGATGTCCTGAACTTTCAGTACATAGCCAATATGGATAAATTATTTATTCTTGGGATGCAAGGCAGGGAATTTAGGGTTTGGACTGTGCGAATCAAATCCACACCGTGTCATTGTCATTTTCAGCACGGGCTTTGTATATATATTTACAAGAGAGACAAAGGCTAATATCTGCCTGGTTGACACCTTAGTTCAGGAGTATGTGACCACCAGGTCTGATGTGGACTTGCAGGTGATAAAAAATGTAAAATAAATAAATAAAAAAAGGCTGCGGAGCTGGTCAGTGAATGCACCAGCAGAGGGAGACCATGTCACATGACAGTAGCCTCCCGCTCTTCTCTATTTTCCTTCTTTTTCCCTTTGCCTACATTTTTAGATTGGTAAACGTGTGGCTAATCAGTGAATATAGACATAGACATATAAATAAAAAGCCTAACCTCGGTTTGATTCATTAGATTTGAGCTATGTAGCCAACAGAAGACCTACCCAAACTAATTTGTAATGACCATGAAACGCACGAAAAGACACGTCCGTCTTAAAATGTGGCGTGAATTATTTTAAACGTGAGTATTATTTTCTCTCTCTTTTTTTTTTGTTTGTTTGTTTGCTGTCATTAAAGCTAATGACGTGAAACCAAGAGCTGATCAGGTGTTAAGGGTTAAACTCAGTGGGACGTGAAACTGAAATCCGACACAGTTCCTGATGAATTACCCTGGTTACACACCAGTGAGACCTCACCGCCGCCACCGGTTTGTTTTAACTAGACTTTCCACAGGTGGGTGCTCGCGTCGTCCTATATTTCGGCTCGTTTTTTTTTTTTTTTTTTTTTTTTTGTCGGTAATGTAAAGCTCAGTCGCGCGCCCGCCCTGTGCGCGTTCTGCCGCCCGTCTGTCCGCCGCGCGCTGCGTCATGGCGACGGCGGCGAAGAAGAAGTTAGACGTTTCCTAACCGGAGTTCCTGGGATATTATTACTCTGGCGTTCAACAGATACGTGTGTAAGTGCCGAGTGCGTTGTGTTGTGCTACTGAAAATACCCGTCCGTCTTTGACAAATTCCCCGTCTTACCTGTGCAGCCAGGTGAGCTGACATGACACCTGTAACGCCACCAGTTAGCAGCGTGTAGCGTTTACCACCCACTTCTGTCTTATCTTCATACCTTCACTGTCTCAGACGCTTTGAAGACGCGTGTTGGTCTTATCGGCCGTTATGAGAGGACTTTGGACCGTAATGTTGTAATTCAGTCACTGTACAATTTCTGTACACGTTTGTTATTGATTTAGTCTTTCATTCTTTTGTCTTCCAGTATGGTGGATTACAGCCTTTCAGATGAACCAGAAGTCTTAGTCACAAAAAGAGGTGGCCCTTTTAAAATGGAGGAGCTGGCTCTAATGGCCTTGCTGGAATGTCCTCTGTGTTTGGAGCAGCTGGATGTGTCAGCCAAGGTCCTGCCCTGCCAACACACTTTCTGTGTGTCCTGCCTGCAGAGGCAGCAGACGGCCCACTCCCAGCTGCTCTGCCCAGAGTGTCGCACTCCTGTCCCAGCCAGGACGGTGGAGGAGCTTCCTGCAAACCTCCTGCTTGTGCGGCTTCTGGAGGGGCTCCAGGGCTCCTCGGGGCAGAGCAGGAGCAAACAGACAGACGGCTGCGCTGTGCCCTTGTCTGGGGCCGGCGTGAGAGTCAGGGAGGGTCAGCAGCAGGAGAGTCAAAACAGAGAGAAGCAAGGGCACAGTGAGGTGAGTGCATGACCCCGGCCTGTAAGACACAGCACGGCCAAGAACAACTTTGAGTCACACTTGGGGGGATTAGGAGTTTTCTCTTGTACATTTTGTAGAAAGCTGGTTAAAAAACGAGAGACATACTAAAAGCAGCTTTTCCCCTGCGTTTGTGGAAGACTCGGGCACACGGGTAGGGCTCCTCCTGCAAGAAAACGAAAAGGTTTACCGAAAACAAATGTATAATTTCGTATCGTTTTGGGCAATTATCGCTGGCGTATCTGTGTACAAAAATCTGGAAACGCTAGAGGAGATAAATAAACAACACTCAAAAAGCTTAAAGGCAAAACTTGCTCAAGAAGTCCGCTAGGGAAAGTCATTTAGTTAGTTTTGTTGCTGTCCACCTTGATTTTACATGAATTTGGCTTGGAAGCTGCGCCCAAGACCACGAATACCCATACATTACTATTCTGTTATTACAGAGCATATCTTCTATCTTCAGAGCATATCTATCTAAAATCAACAACAACGGCAACAAAACCGACCATATGGGACTATGACTACGTTTATTGCTCAGATCTGATGCTTTTATTTCGCTGTTCTCATTATTTTTTTAAATGTGGCCAATATCAGATTCCACTTTGAACCGGTCACGGTCCTGACCTGACCCACATGCGCAAAAGAACAGCAACAAAGACAAGTCACATGTCAGCACAGTGTCGTACTGAGGCAAACGTGGAGGTCAGTGAAGTCAGTGTTCACGGTTTCGTGTATGAGTTGATGTGCAGTGGACGCCAGAAAATCTGTGAGCAGATGATAATGAGGACACAGATGAGGAGAAATACAGCGACAGGTTACTTTTACCTGCAGTTTGAATGCAGTAGCCAATATGATATTAAGTGCTCTCACTCCTCCCAATGTTTACTCTTAACAAACGGCACCAGCTCTGCTCTCGGCCTCAAACGTTATTCTACAGATGATGCTTTTCTGCTCAGGTCGTAGAGAACAGGGAGACATCAGTCCTCCTGCTCTCGTGTGTCGACGCAGACACTATAAAAAAAGACTTAATTATAACCTTTTACCAGTACTTTGTGTAAACGACGAAGGATAAATGATTAAATGAACATTAATTACAGTGATTTCCTGAACTAGTGAACACTTGCAAGCCACAGGAAATAAGTAGTTATTTCCACATCAGCTGTTATTGTTCGGTATTTTTTTCAGTTTGTCAGTACTACATTGTAATTCTTGATGTACAGTCGTGCTGATCAGTCAAAGAGCTTCAACAGAGCACTGAATATCTGCATAAACGGTGGTGAAATTGCACTTAATTGTGTTGCATTTTTCAGTCATTTCCCCTGGTGTTAAAAGATTACATTTAAATGGTTCTTCATGTTCATTAGTTTCAGGATGTTTATAAGTTACATAAAAATACAATTCAAAAGATGTGATAGAGACGGGGGGAGGAATGAGAGGGTTTTGGAGGATTTCAAAGTAATTTGCTCTCAAAATAGATCAGCGCAACACACTGTCGCCTAATTTAAACCCAGCAGAGATCTGAGGATCATAATGCACTTCGCCGTTAGTAAATCAGTACAGAGTATTCATTTGATGCTGATGCTTTATTCTCTTAGGCGGTGAGAAACAAAGAGACCTACCTTCCACATAGTTTTATGTGGAAACTGTTGAGAGCGTTCAAGAGTTTGCATCTAATCCGTAGCTTGAGTTCAGCCAGAGTGCAGAAGACTCAGCCGAGTTCACGAGGGTGAGTTTGTTATCGCGCTGCTTTAGACACGCACTTCAAAAAGCTGCAGCTTAGACCAAAGTTATATACTATCATTTGTTTCACAGCGCTGAGAAGTACATTAACTCAAGTATTTGTCCTGCTTTAATATTTCTGTTTATTTACTCTTCCCATTTAAGAGGCAAATGTTGTACTTTTTCCCACCGCACATTTAACCACCAATGAAATTATCGATTACTTTGTTAATTCGTTATTTAGTTTGTACAAGGTCATTAAATGGATGAAAATGATACTCTTACTTAAGTAAACCCAATACCTTAACTGTTCTGTATCCACATATCAAAGCAGTATAATTCCAAAGGATGAAGTTGGTGAAATGTCAGCTGACAACAAGAGTAAAACACCTTAATTAGACTCATTTTCAAATGATTTCGACTCCTGAAAAACTCTATTTAAAAAGAAACCATTTTTGTATTTTTAAGCTTCAACGAGCGACTCACAATCAAATGTCCTGCAGTAACTTTGTTGGAAGACAGAATAAAAGAAAATTCTGCTAAGTGACTTCACACTGACATTTGGCATCTGTGAAATTGTCGGTACACTGTGAACGTGAGATGAAACACATATTAATTAGTTTTTATGCTCCTGCAAAGCTTGTCATTATGATTATCCCAGTTTTGAACACTCGTTAGAGCGCATACCTCCACCAGGGTTAGTACGGCATCCCTGGATGGCCCCGAAATTTAATGGGCTCGTCCTTGATCCGTGCCCTACGCTTCCAACAAGTTCCTGGTAGTTTTTGTATAATCCTGCTGAGAGACAGAGGTAATAACCGGGTTGTACAACTGTATTATATATAATTCTTTGAATAATGTTTTATGAGACGGTGGTAATCGAATCATCTTTCTTCCCTCTCTTCCCATTTCTAAAGTAAAACACAGAAAGTAAAAGCTTCATATTTCACCCTCTAGTTGAATTGTCAAGACACTATTTTATTATCTTCAGAGGGTGCAGCCTTTAGGGCTCCTTCCAAAATCCATAAAGGGATTTATTTTAGCAGCTTGAAGAATGTAATGAATTATGTTAAAAGACACACTGGTTGATTTTCTTCTGCTCTTCAGGTTTATCTCAGAGCTTCGATGCATAACCAACAAGGTGATTCACCAGAAGAGCTGGTCCTCATGCCCAGTAACAGTATCTCCCCAAAACACAAAGCGGATGAGAACTGGCACCATGGAAGTTCTGGTGACAGAAGCGGTGCATCTGTCACTGCCGGCGCGCTGCAGGCCGTCAGCCAGATGCCTCAGCTGCAGCCCCTCCAGCAGCCCCAACCGCTGGCTCTCTGCAGGGCGCTCTACGACTTTAACCCCGAAGAGATGAATCTGCAAGACAGTAAATATTGTCTCAGCTTCCTCAAGGTCTGCTTCTAAAACTTACTTACTAAACGCAGCAGGAGGAATCAGTCCCTTGAAAATGTGCTCTTGATTTTTCAGATACTGGCAGGGTTTCTTGCGGTGTTGAATAGCAGAAGAGGGCCACCTAACATGAAATAAACACCACCTAAAAATTTAAACTGGATCAAATTAACACACTTCAATTAGGGCTGGGCAATATACCCAAATCATTCAGTTAATCAAGTTTTTGCTTTTTATTTGATGTGAAAAATGCCTGTATGTTGATACTGCACACGTAGGAAACTACTTTTCAGTCATGTTTTATCTTGAGTCTATTCGAACAGAAAGAAAATAGATTAAAATCACGACTTGCCTGTTACGCTGAAAAAAATGTAGATTACATTTTTTGGCTGTATGACCAGCCCTAACTTTAATACATGTAAAGACAGAAAAAGAAAATCAATTCACTTCTAAACTAAAATAGTAAAGGATATTTTACTTATTTTAATGGTTTGCATAAAGTGAGAAAATATTTATCATGTGCTACCGTACCTTTCAGTGTGCATTTTTGTGATTATATCTTGATGTTTTATGGACTAAATAATGCAACGATTAACTGAAAACAGATAGATCTGCTGTATTAATTATTTAAGATAAAAAACGTTAGCTTCCACGACACATGTATCTAATGCCCTCATGTGATCATCAATACTTTAGTTTGACCCCGCATCAGGTTATGACAGGATTCATTTTCAGCATCACTCTTGTTTGTTTTCGATGCATCAATATGTACAGTATAGCACAGGAAGTTTCCACTAATGGTCATCGCTTTTTGTTCTTTTTCACTGTTTTCAGAGACTTGTGGCGCTTTAGGTGCAGACCTCTGCTGCAGTGGTTGTTACTTACCCTGAAGGATTTCTCAGGGAGTTATATAAGGGTCTCAGTGCTTGTTTGCTTTCCATTAAAGGAGGCTTGAGCTTGCTATTTTTTTCAATGCAGATGGTCAGATGTTTTTTAAAAAAGCGAGGCTGGTCGTAGAAAGGACTGGGCCTGCAGACACAAACGGAGAGCTCAGCTGAATGCTCAGTCTTCAGGGCCAGCATCGCACTGTTACGATCACCAGCTCTATCTGATCTACATGTTTTCACTGCCTTCATCATATTCACTTCTTTCTGTGCGACTTATTTTAGGGAGATGTCCTTACTGTCATCAGACGGGTGGATGAACACTGGATTGAAGCCAAGCTAGGGGCCAAAGTTGGAATTTGCCCTCTGCAGTTAACGGAGGTTAGTTCTTTCTTTCTTTCTTTCTTTCTTTCTTTCTTTCTTTCTTTCTTTCTTTCTTTCTTTCCTTCCTTCCTTCCTTCCTTCCTTCCTTCCTTCCTTCCTTCCTTCCTTCCTTCTTTCCTTCCTTGCTTGCTTCCTTGCTTCCGCCATCCCTCCTTTCTTCTCTTCCGTTTTTAAATGTAGGTTACAGCCTTTTCACTGTGATCAAGGTTGACACTTGCCGTTTGGCACGCTACTCTTATAGTGTCACTCTTGTAATGAATTGAACCATAGATGTCGTCGCTGGATGTCATTAACTCCAGGTCACTGCCTGGACACTACCTTGATTTTCATTCAAATCTTTGATTCATCCATAAATGTCACTCCTTTGCTACAAAGTGCTGAGGCAGAGAGCTAATCTCTGAAGCCCTGCTGTGTCTGCAGCTGCTTATTAGTGTGTGACTATGTGGCTTACTCAGGTTTGCAGAGCTTGCTTACCAAGCTGACTGTCATTTGTTTTCCTCTGTACTATCTGCCTCCAGGAATTAACTTGATGCATGCTTGGGAAAATTGTATTCGTTCCTACAGTGGGGTTAATATGGAGCCTCGTTCAACTGTAGAAAATAATTTTGTTCGCTTCCCTCCCTTGCTGTAGTTTGTTCATATTTATTTTTTTTGCTCTTCTCTGCTCCTCCTTTCCTCTACTGCTCCATGTCTCCTCCTCCTCCTCCTCCTCAGTAGCATCCTTCATCTTTCTCTACCTCTGTACTCTATTCTTTCATCCTCCACTTTCTCCTCTCCCCTCTCCTTTCTGAGCCTGCCTCTCCTCGTGTCGTGCAGTCGGGCGTGAAGACACAGTAATGCTTTCTCTGCTTGGGTGGCATAACAGCACATCACTGTGGGGAGTGAAAGCATTAACCCTGCCGTTCCTGTCTGTCTGCCTGTCTGTGCAGCTCTATATTTCACATTGCCTCCTGCTACTCTCTCAGCACCAGTCAAGCCTTCCTGGCTTATTTGACTGGTACTTATCCTTCTGCCTGCCTGCCTGCCTGTCCAACAAGTTGTAGGGGTAGTGATAAGTGGGTGTGTTTAGACAGTCGCTCCGCTGATCAGCAGGAGCAGAGGTTGACAGGCGCTAGTAGCAGGTGTGAGCGAGTTGGAAGAGATTTTCTTGACTGAGGACTGACTATTCTCTGTGTTTATCCTGATTTTCACTGTGGTTTCCTGTTATGTATTCATCTCTTTTAGCCAAACTCAGTGGCTGCCAAACTGCTTGAAGGAAAGAGTCGGAGGGGGAGTGACTCAGCGGAATTTCACCATTGGACTGGGAGTGGGGGCAAAGAAAAGGCCACTGACGCATCCAATAGGACCACCCATTACGGAGTCTCTCAAGTCCCAGCACAGACACCCATTATCAATGCTTTGCCCCTTTCTAACCAACGGAAACAGCCTGGAGCCAGCAGCGTCAACTTTTATCAGACGACCAAGGCAAAGGCGACCAACATCAGCAGCGTCAACCATAAGGGTCAAGCACCACACCCCCTCTCTGTGCCCTCCGCTGCCCGGAGCCACTCTCACCCATCTAGAGTAAACTCCCAGCGAATTAGGCGTCACTCCGACGGTACGCAGAGACACCTTCCACAGGTGAGTCACCTGTCAGCATATCTGTCTTTATTTGGATCTTTAATCTTCTTCAGAATCTTTGAATTTAGCATTGATTTCTTGTTTAGTTGAGTTAAACTAGCTTTGTTTTGTTTTCAGTTACTTGTTTTAACAGGAAACATGTGCCTGGCAATAGACACGGCGGTTATGTGTGAAATAATATATGTTTTTATTTGAGTCACTAAAGGATAACGCTGTCCTCGGGGTTAGAGGGAGGAAACCATGACTCAAAGCTTAAGGAATGAATAGGAGAAAGACATCGCCCTTGTTGTTGGCCGCTACGTGATGAAGTGACTCTCATTAACAAAACACAGTTCTGAGAAAAGGTTCAGATATGAAACGTGGGGTTTAAGGAGTGAGGAGGGTACTGAAACTCTCAAAGGTTTTGAATCAAGAGTCCTGGGACATGAGCCAGAGATTCCCTTGGAGATGAATAGCAGGGTAATAGGGAGTGTGGAGATAACACACTTGGGGAAAGTTTGGTTATTGTCAAATCTTTAAGAGGCAAAGTGTAGCTGGAGAAAAAATCTTTTTGACTTTGACTTAATCTTTTCATAAGAGGCCTTATTATGCTGTTATCTTGAAAGAAAGTGCCATTTTTAATAGCCATTAAATTTAATCAGCTGAGAATGAAAATCACTGACTCAATCTGACTTTTAAAACTGACTATTTGTGCTTTTTCAGTGTTGCATGAAGCTCTTTCTTTGGCTGCTCTGGGTACTTGACCTCTCTCTATTCATGTTATGAATGCTGCCTTATTGCCTTATTTTTATTTTCCAGACATGGGCATCATAAAATTGCAATACTTTACTCTCCAAGGGTTTATTTACTAGTACGGCATTGAATGAGAATTGTAAAAAGCGCAGCTCTCACAGACTGTGTTTCTCTATGTGCGTTCAGATTATCTCGGGAACCCTCTTGATTGAAAAGTTGTAACCGAGCAACTGATGTTACGTGCTCAATCTCAACATAAATATTCAGTGGAAACAAACAGACGCCAGCTGCATATTTGACTGCACACCTTTCTATTCAATCAACGTTAGGAACAGTGTAACAAAATAATGTGAATATTGCATCAAATCATAGCCAGCCAGCGCCTGAGTACATGGCCAACATAAAAGCTGCTGTAAAGTTTAATAATATAACTTGCTGCCAAGTGTCCTGCCCCCCGAGACAATGATTTCCTTTGATTCAGTTGAAGTTTTGCTGCTCTGCCCTGCAATTATACATGTCAGAACATAAAATGCCGAGCAGGTTGGAGAAAAAATGTAAAGGGTAAGGCTGAGGAAAGGGTGAAAGGAAACATTAAAAAAACAGCTACTTAGGAGCTGGGAAAAGAAATACAAAACTGAAAGTGTGAGCTGCAAAAATTCAAAACACAAGAAGTAGGAAGAGGAGGAAAAATGAGAGATAGATTTAGAGAGTGGGAGGCTTTGAGAGCCCCTCAGTGTGTCTGCTCATCTCTCTCATGCTGATGATGATGAGTCACTGGTGAAGTTCGTTACATAACAGACCCCTCTCTCCCCTGCCTTCAAACTCCTTCCTCTTCACTAAGCAGGTAACACTCACTTTCACATCAGTGGGCCAGTAATAGCAGGCGCCACGCACTTCCCTTTTCGGAGGCACGGAGGGGCTCCGTCCCTAAAGCTGAGGCTGCGCTCCCTACTGACCGAGCTAGCATGTGTGCTATTCTTAGCGTTTCATCCAGTCAGCTTTCACCTCTGGCTTCACGGTTTCACAGGGAGATGTGCCTTCCCACCAACTGTGGATGAAGTAATGCGTATTGGTGTGAACATTGGCAACGTTATGTAATGTAAGAATAAAATTTAGGATGGAAATGAGCCAAACACAAAATCTTCAGATGTAACACAGGAAAGTGAAAACCCACTGGTGGATCAAGATAACTGATATCTGATGCCACTGAAAAGTTATGAGTCATTACTGATCATTTCCATTGCAGTCTTTGATGTAAAGATAGAAAATATGCATGAGTGCAAGTGGTAATTTACCAACATTCAAAGAAAAAAACGGAAGTAACTTAAAATACACACTTCCAAGTAAAGTTGAGTGAGCCAAAAACCCTATGCTCTTCAAATTATTAGTTATTACTAATCATTTCCATTGCAGTCTTTAATCCTAATATGCACAGGTGGTTATTTACCAACATGCAAAGAAAAATTTACAGTAACGTAACAATAAGGTCATACTTCAACCTTTAACCTTTCTTTTGGAATAATGCCACTCATCTCTCCAGTAAGACTACAATTAAGGATGGAACGGAGCCAAAGATGCAATGCTCTTTAAATGTAACGTGGGAAAGTGGAAACCCATGTCATACTTCAGTGGTACATTAAGATTTCTAATATCATTGTTATAAAAAATGTATTCACAGTCTCCTACATCGAAGCCTTTGAACGGACTCTTAGAGGCTGAAACAGTTGGTTAATTAGGTAGTTTTGATATTTAATTCATCCTTTTTTAATAAATTTTTCAAGCAAAAGTACCAAACCCTTTCTTGTTTATCCTTGTGAGGTTTTGCAGCTTCAGGTTTGACACAAAACAAGCAGTGCTAGGACATCACCTTGGATAGCCATTGTTTCACTGTTTATAGATGAAAAGAGTAGACAATACTCAGCAGGTTAATCGATAATGAAAATAAGCATTTGTCTCAGCCCTACTTTTAAAAATCCCTTTAACTCTTTTTAACCTTTATAGTCCATCCAAACTAGTTTTCATTTTTCATATATTTAATGTTTACCCGGTTTGTTGGGACAACATGCACTGTTATTATTATTATTTTTAGTTCATAGAGTTTGGGGACATAATGACTCCCAGCAAAGCTCAAGCCAAATTCAACCTGACTCGACTTTAAAAAACACCTGAGTGTGTGTGAAGAGTCTTTGTAATTCAGTCATTATTTCTGGCTCGTGTTATCACTCAGCCATAATGTTGGTTACTCCATGCGCAAATCCAAAACCATTTTACTTCATTTACTTTTGAAAACTTTATATCTTTGTACCTCTCCACGTCACACACTTAAGCATCTCTGACAGAGCTTTACAGATTAGTTGGATTTGGGGAAGTTTCCTCTTTTCACCCACTATTTTAATAAGAAATATTGCTTTCTTATTTTTGGTTGAGAATAAGTAATGAGTAATGGATTCCCTTAGTCAGTGGTTGTTTTTGTTTTTTGCTGCAGGTGGCATACAGTGTTCAAGACACTATTATATGCTCTTCAAGTAACTAAGTGACCTGGTTCTGAGTCCTCAAAAGACAATACTCACATAGATTAACCAAAACCTATTACTCAAAGTGTTCAGATTGAATGAATAAGATGTCATGAAATATATCACCGCGTGGTTATATAATATATAATATATAATATATATAAACAAATAACAAAGAAATAGGAACAATCAAAAATGTATGCAATAAAAGCAGACATTTAAATAAGTAATCTGAAATCGCAATATAACCGTCATGTATTAGTTGTGTTGTTTTGTTTATATGACAGGAGAGGACGCTGATTGACTGGATTTTTTGGCAGGCAGTCAGGAATAGGTAGACAGTAATATTCCTAGTTGGTTTATTTATGACATTGTAGATTCTGACTGCACGACCAATGGCCAATTTATCGTCTCCATGTAAATCCAGACACTGGCCCTGCTGGGTCACTGCACCTGGCTGTTGCGTGACTGCAGCATAATTGAAACAGACTCTTTGTGTCTGGAAAAAAAAACACAAACCAGAAATAGAAAAAGACACAGACATATGAAAAGAACTAAATAATTTAATACATGAGAAAACGTCCTGGTTGGGCTTTTATGTTGCGTATGCAACATTTTTAGGGAGATGGCTATACTTATAAAAAATGATTAATTGCACTGCATGAATAAATTCATTATTGCTATTTGCATTAATATTTCTACTACTCTCTTGCTGTCTCTGCTACACTGAGGGGGTGATCCAGTAGTCATGCGTTAAAGGACAAGAATAATCTGCAGAAGATGATGCTCGTTCATCCGTTCTCCTATTTGAGATAAGAATTGTAGGCTTTCAGGACATATTCTAACTTTGTACCATTTTACTTCTGCCTCACAGCATTGCCTTTGATGAGTGAATGCATGCTTATATCAATGGCTGCTTCATAATTAAGACTCCCTTTGTGCTTCTGTGTGGTACAGCATGAATACTGGTGTGAGAGCTGTAAGATACAGGACACACTGTATACAAGGAACCCGGGGCACACAGGCCAGCTTTAACGCTTCAAGCAGTAGTTGAGTGGTAGTGCTGTAAATAGCAGCGGGCATCTCTGGACGTCACAGAGTAGATAGGCAGTGGGCAAGTTATTTCCGTCTCTTTGTAGGAATAACAATAAGAAAACATTATGTGAGGGGTGTGTGTCTAATCAGAGGAGAAAAGTGTACAGTATAACAAGGATCTCACTAAAAGGCCCTTTACTGTGTCATTAACGTTGTTTGACACACCTCAGTGACACTCCCTGCTCGCTGCTGACTGACGGGTCTGACTCAGTGAAGTTGGATCTAACAGCATTTCAACAGTGAATGCCAGAAGCAGTTGTGTTATTAGGTTATTAGTTAAGGTAAATCATTTCTGTAGCAGCCTTTGATGTCGGGCAGCAAAGACACACGCATGTGCAGGTGGCAAGTTGCAACATGCATAGAAAAAATTATAAAGTATAAATAGGAGTAAATATAAAATACTGTATATAAAATGAGGTTTCTTGTGGAAGCGTTTTGAAGTTTTTTTCCCGTCTAGTAGCTCTGGAACATTAAAGCTCCTCTTTGCAGCTCAACACCTCTCCAAGTCACTTTAGGCTTATGTTTTCTTTAATTTGCTGTCCATATGTAAAGCAATTGCAAATGTTTTGCATGGACAAACACGGTTAAGAAATACAGTATTAGTGAAATCTAAATTACTGTATGTGCTGTCTGTGCATATTGCAAGTTTTTATAGTTGAATTCAGACCTTTTTGATGTATAGAAAGACATCAGAGGCTGTGTCATAAAAGTGTTTCAGACTGGTCTAGTGTTCAGTTTTGCTCTTAGAATATTCTAATACAAGTTACACAGCTGAAAATAAAACACTGAGGGCTGTGGAGAAGAGATGCACATTGAATGAGGCGGAGGACATCATGGACAATTCGGATCATCCTCTTCACCATATTCTGACCAACCAGAGAAGCAGCTGCAGTGGACAACTCACCTCACTACGCTCCAGGACTTACAGAAGATCCTTCATCCCTACTGCCCTCAGACCGTACAACACCTTAGTCGATGTCAGATTAAAGACATTTAACTAAAGATAGACTGAATATTCTGTAAATAATTCACTGATTACTTGCTTGGATGAAAAACATTTATTTTCCTTTTCTTTCTTTTCTTGAGCAGGAGGAGAAATTAATTTCCCCTAGGGTTCAATAAAGTCCATCTGAATCTGACTTACGTTAAGACAAACACCCTTAGAGCTAAGGACTTTGTTTGTTACCATGGTAACGTTCAGTTAAATTAACCAGTGGCACCATCTGGCACAAAGGAGAAAAACATACTGTAGGTCGCACTTTGTGATTTGTTTGTACTTTAATAATGTTGTGGAACTAGATATGAGAAGATAAAATTTTGCCATTATTTTTCACACATTTTTTTTTTTTTTTAATATAAGTACCATACGTTAATTTTGACAGTAAAATATCCTGTAACTGTTGAAATTCTTTCTCAAAGTAAACATTTTTCTGCTGGAGTGAAGTGAGCTGGGTGGTTTGAAGTGATGGGACAATCATTTGTAATTAACCCAGAATTCAAAACAAATTAGTCATACTTAAGGTATCGAGAACTTGCAACTGCAATGGATGCATTTAGATAATTATCTCAAGTCTGATTATTAGTGAGATGTAGGCCTTACTCAGAAACTGTCTTCATGAAACCAGACCCACAGTGGTTTTCCTCATTTAGTCAGCCACTGTTTATAGATAACAAACAAAGCATCACCTTTTGAATTGCACATATGACAATTTTGTATGCATACCAATATAGACTGAGAAGAAGATGACCAGTGAGACTCCACCCACTGTCTCGATGGCTCTTGTGAACCCCCAAATGTCATCTGCCTCTGGAGACAGCAAAACCTCCTCCACACAGCAGCTCTCCATCAGTGTGTGAGTCAAAGTGGTGGTTTCAGATTTTAAATGTTATATTAGTTATATGGTAATGATCAAAAGTGCAGAAAAAATTATACAAAAAGGAATGATTAGCACTCAGATACAGGGAAAAGTTCATAACCTTGATAAAGGTTGTATGGAGTCATGCAGTAAGACAACCCCTCTCTGTGACCTCTCAGGTGTGCTGTCCTGTACTCCTACAAGCCCCGACGGCCAGAAGAACTGGAGCTGAGAAAAGGAGAGATGGTGGGGGTGTACGGAAAGTTCAAAGAAGGCTGGCTTCGTGGGTTATCTCTCCGAACGGGCAAAGTGGGCATTCTGCCCAGCAACTACATCACGCCTGTGCTCAGGTGAAAGGCTGTGATCCCTGACTGCACAATGTGGGAGATGAATGTCATTTGGATTCAGACAGCAATTTAGCGTGGGCAGAAAGACATGTCATCAAATGCATAGTGTAATAATTACTGAAATAGAAAAGTAAAGCTGTTTCTTGGTTCAACTAAACTTTACATACAGTATGTAGGCCTGTCACAATTATTACATAATCGCCTTATTGCAAATTCTTTGAGCTGACTGCAGTTATTTAGCATATATCATGAAAACCATATCATTCACCTGCATAAAAGCAGCTGAATGAAACCGAAATGACATATTTCATTACATCATACACTATTTCCACATCATCTTCCACCATTTGAGATTTCACTGGTGCTCTTTTAATATGTAATTTTGTTGCACCCCTTCATCTTGATGCACTTAACTTCTACTGTTACCTGTCATTATCAGTCATTTATTTGTATATTTAGGTTATTAATGTCAAATCTGCTCTGTGCAATTTGTTTACAAAGCCTTAAAGGCAAACAGAAATGCAGTTTGTATTTATGCGTTCCAGTGTTGGAATGGCTCTTTTTCTTCATTGGGTGTACTGTACGTGTTTAACCCATGTATGGTATTTGGGTCAAACTGACAAAAAGAAAAAGGGTAATTGAGTGTCATTTCTTTCTACACTGAAACTCAATGGCCTTAGCTTATTTTCTGTGATAAGCATGTACAAAAAAAATTAAAATTTGAGCACACATGCTACCATACCTCACACATTTACATCCTTCACATGGTCTTCAGGTCAGTTTGACACGGACACACACACACACAGATAATGTTACATTGTTCTAATCTATTGTTTGATCTCACTCTTTACCCTCTGTCATGTGACCACCTTCAAAGACCTTGTTTACAATGTTAATCCATAACATTCTAAACATCAAACATTTTCTCACACTATACGCCTCGGACCTGCACATCAAAGAGATCAATACCTCTACATCACAGTACAGAACCTTCCACCCTCAGTACGACCCATTTTGACCCAAGGTAGACCAGAGGATCTCAAAAGTCAAGACAACACAAGGGTTAACTAAACTATTGTTAAATGTAACCACATGTAACGTGTTGTAGGTAGTTCATTTTATAATGTGTCTTTTTGCTTCATTGTAGAACTTCAGCCAGACTCCTGGAGACCAAAGCAGCTAATGCGTCCTCACACTACAACACAGTCGCTGGAAAGAAACCAGCAGCTGCAAAGAATCCTGCTGTGGTCCTTGCTCTTGATAGAGTAAATGCTGATGGAACAATATACCCAACAGGACAGGTCCCATCTGTGCCGAATGGAGCACAGCATGCAATGTCATCCACGGGGGCTGGAAAATCGTCCTTCTATGGAGGTTCACAGGGTTGGGACACAGTGAGGCGTATCTTTAACCCACATAGAGGTGAGAGCTAACAACCAACATCTGGATTAAATTTGACATCCTAGAAGGTTTCCACCTAACTACTTTTACATGTGTTTTAGGCTCAAATCAGCTCAGCCACATGTCCAATTTGAATGTCCCGTCCAACACACAGCACTTTGCACAAGTTCAGGCATCTGGCTACTCACCTGCCTTGCAGAGGAAGAAAAACAGCAGCATCCTGCACAACTCTGGTCGGCCACTGGGCTGGATGACTGAGCCAGCAGCGCCCTCTGCTGCTGCATTTCATAAAGACAGGGACTTTTCTGCTTTACATGAGGCAGCATTTCAGCAGCCTCACAATGGCCCACAGTCAATTCTAGTCAGACCTGACTCATACAAGAACAACACAGACAAGGTAGTGTCATACTTTCAGTGTCTGGTGTAAAGCTTGCATTTTTCTTACGTGAGTCATTTTTGCCTTAGCAAGTCTTAATAAACTCAAGCTAGTTTTATAATTACTGTTTTGTGTGTTTATAATAAATATTTTATTTCCTTAGCCTGCAAAGTCGGTGCGGTTCCTCACAGATGAAGACTCCCCTCTTCTAAGACCTCGAACCTCCTCCTGGTCCTCAGGAAGTCAGGTTCCCTCCAGTAGCCGTCCTGGCCCCCCTCCTTTAGAAGTGTGGGCCCCGTCGCTCACTCTGGGAAGAGATGGACCAGGGATCATTCTTAAAGAAGGGAAAGCTCCTATTCTCAGGAAAGGCCTAGAAACAGCCATCTCAGATCTTAACTCTAACCCACAAAAAACAATATTGCCCCAGCCATCACTCTCCGCTGTGTCAGCTCAGTTTAGCCCCAGCAGGTACATTTTATTATGATTTTATGCATGTTTGACCTTCATATTATACAGGAGATCACTGATGGATTAAAAATTCTATTGATATGATTTAGAGAACAAAAGTCACTAATATCCTCTACTTTCTTTGTCTTCTAAGACACAGAGTGACCATGACACATTTAGCCCAGACGGACTCTGAGCTCAGTCTTCTTCAAGGGGAGCTTGTGCTCGTCCACAGGCCTCGACCTGATGGACGTGTCCTTGTTACTCAGGAGAGCAGTGGCCAGACGGGCTTATTCCACAGCAACGTTCTTCAGGCCCTGGAGAGACTCAGCTGACTGTGCACAGCTACTTCAGGAGTGTATATTTCTATATTTCCATGTGTTCAAACTGCCAAATGACTTGACTGACCCGCTGAACAACAGGATGCATGTTGAGGTCCAAAGTTTTATACTGCCAAATGACAATCCTAATGAAGGACGTGTTTTTGTTTTTTTCGTCCTGTGTGCATTTGGGTGTGTCGAATCTCCAGAACTATATTTTGTGTTCATTAATCTATGTGCATGTTTGTTACACATGTACTATCATAGAATTTTGCACAAAAACCCACCTGATGACTGTTCCCTGTTTAATACCCATGTTACATGCATTGGTGAGTGCCTTTGTCAAAACCCACAAAGACAACAAAGTATATTTAAATATATTTAGAGAAATTATACTGTTAAATATATGTACTGCTTATGTGGTAATAAACTATACTTCCAGAACCTTAGTAGTGTGGCATCCTACTTCAGATGTTTGTCCTGCATGTTAAATTGTACAAAATGTGCTCAAGTGTGTGGAAAATGCAACCTTCTTGTCAATGCAGAATATTTAGTCATACAAGAACAATTTTAATGGCGGTTTATTATACCACACCATATAATGTCCCCATAGGCAGTGATGGGAAGGTTACTACTGAAACATAAGAGGTTACAGAATACTAGTCTTAAACGTGTATTTCTTTTATCTATTTTATTACTTCATCAATGTAGTGCAACTTATTGCATTTCATTACTTTTTAACAAATCTTCTAAAATGGCCATTTAAGTTGAACATTTCTAAACATAAATTTGAATGCAAACTGCACAGTACTGTTAGATCCCTTTTCTGATATAGAAAAAATACAGGAAAAAACAGAATTTACTGCACTGAAACCCGTTGTTGTCCAATGGCATGGCCACCTGCCTTGGAGTGTTTCAAAATAATTTCAAACTTGGACCTTTAATTTATTTTATTATTGTGTTTGTCGACATATAGCAACATATCTACATCCGAGCAAACTGATTTGTGAAGCTTTTTATGAATATGTACTGTACTTTGCGCAAGACAGTAATCCAGTTTAGGAATGTCAGGCCCACAGAGTGGGAGGAATGGGGGGGACATGACATTTTTTTTTCCCCGGGGCCCCCTAGTAGCTTGTTATGAGGTTTATGAACATGCAGTGGAGTTGTGTAGCTGCTTTCTCTTCTTTTGTTCCCCTGGACTGCACTGAACCACTTACAGTAAGTGCTTCAGTAAATGAACGCCAATCATTTCAGCCTCTACTTAGCTATGTCCCAGATAAATAAACAGTTTTAACACACGTGATGCCCTGTGTATTGCAGCAGTTACTGTAACCAACCAAGTGAAGACCCCCACTTCCCAGAGCGGCGCTGGCGCATGCGCACTTTGCCAGAGACGGAGCCGACAACAAGCTATCGGATGTGACCCTTTGATGATATGGGCACTGCGCTGGCATTTAAATTCTTCGGATAATCAGCGTCTAGTGAACAAAGCCTTTAAAACATCCCCTTACCATTGTACTACACTATAATTGTCTGCCTGTCGTCTAATCATGCCGGTAAGTCGCCTTGAGTGGTCTAATTTTTTTTTTGTTTTGTTTGCAGAGGGGTTCCTCCCTTCCTTCGACCTCCCTGATGTGATGCTAACCGGTTAGCATCGATAGCTTACCAGTTTATATAAGATGCTATAAGAGTCCAGGCGTTATAATTCACCCTTCACCCACCTCAACAGCAAACGTTATCAACGTGGGCGTTTGCTGACACGCACCTCTCAAAAATATCTGCGGCGTGTTTGTTATATTAGCCAGATGACGTTATTGTCGGTGTTTGTAACGTTAGCTAGCGTTTTGCTTTGCCTAGCAACCCAGCAAACGAAGGAGGTAAAGCAGCTAACGTTCAAGCGACAGTCGAATGACAGTCAGTTCGGTTAGCTGCGACACATTCTGCGTGCTTGGTCAGATTTGTTAAACTTGTCATACCGTGTCAATATGTCCGTGAGATTTGCTAGCTTATTCGTCACGCATATTAGCCCCCAGTCCATGGCGTACCGCTAACCGAGTTGAATAGTTAGTAATGATAGCGTTGAATTTCCCCCTGGGGATTAATAAAGTTTATCAGAATCTGAACTGTAGCTGTCTCATTGGGGTTTCCAGAGTAATAAGCTCGAGAAACCTGACAAACCGGAGGTCAGTGACAATGTGAAGGTGGTGGTGAGATGTCGCCCCCTCAACCAGAAGGAGAAGATGATGGGCCACAAACAGGCCGTCGTTGTGGACGAGATCCGTGGGACTATAACAGTTAACAAACTGGAAAATCCCCATGAGCCTCCGAAGACCTTCACCTTTGACACAGTGTTTGGGCCAGACAGCAAACAGCTGGATGTTTACAACCTCACAGCCCGCCCCATCATTGACTCAGTATTAGAGGGGTACAATGGTACGTTAATGTCACACAACAAAGCATGCCTTTTTGGAGACATTGTCTTAATATGTATTTTCACAAAGACAACTACTTGTACACCATATTTAGAAGATTCATTTTTTGGGCCGTATCGCCTAGCCCTACTGGTAATCATATTCCTCTTTTGACTGTAGTTGTACTACAGAGATTTTACATATTAACAGTGGTGTCTTAAAACATATTGTTTATTTTATCCAGCACCACAGACTTTTTGACTTCATGCTCTGCTGTCCATTTCAGGCACCATTTTTGCATATGGACAAACTGGCACAGGAAAAACATTCACAATGGAGGGTGTGAGAGCAGTGCCAGAACTCAGGGGGATAATCCCAAATTCTTTTGCCCATATTTTTGGTCACATTGCTAAGGCAGAAGGTGACACCAGGTAAGAGAGTAACCAGTCAACAAACATAAAAACCATTATTATTATTATTATTATTATTATTTTTATAAATGCACAGTTCAAAGTGCTTTACAAAAATACCTCATATGCACCAAGTACTTCACATGAAATAGACATAAAATGAACATATAAGCAGGGATTAAATACCATACATTTTGCAAGATAAGATTGAAAATATTGTATTATATATAATACTGAAAAGTACCTATGCACACTTTAATCAGTGCTAAGACTTTTTTATTGTAGATTTTTAAAGCAAAACTCTTGACAGTATTTTGCTTTATGTGCACCATAGCTGTACAGACCCTCATTTCCCACTGGTTTCCCCCTTAAGTGCCAAATAAGTGAATGATTTGGTGTGTTATGAACAATTCATTCACATGGCCTTTTTTGTCCTGGCATTTTTATGTTTCGGCATTTTCTGACATTGTATGTCCATGTTTTAATTCAGGTTTTTGGTTCGTGTTTCGTACCTTGAGATTTACAATGAAGAAGTGCGGGACTTGTTGGGCAAGGACCAGATGCAGAGGCTTGAGGTAAACGGGCATATGAATTTATCATTAAAATATTCAGTGACTAAATCCAAACACATATGGGAGGAGCTGTCATAAAGGGCATTGTAGTAATTTTTCGGAAATTCGATAACGGATTTCTTTGTATTAATTCTTTGTGGTTACAGCAGTTTTCTGAGGTAAAGTCTGTTTTTTTTTTTTCCATGACAGGTGAAAGAAAGACCAGATGTTGGCGTATATATCAAAGATCTATCTGGTTATGTTGTGAATAATGCTGACGACATGGACAGGATTATGACTCTAGGCCACAAAAACCGTAAGCCAAAAATAAATCGACCCACAAGAACAAACTTCTTACTGAGATATTCATGTCTAGTAACTAAGAAAAAAACACATACTGAAAAAAGAAGCTTCTTGCTTTCGAGGAATCGACTTAATAACATGTGACAAGACTTATATTCAGGTATTTCCATGTTAATTAACAAAAGAATATAGTTTGCCAATGTGTAAGACAAACCACTGTTAATTTTGTACAATATTGTGTAAATTGTATGTATGGATGTCTGTAAACCAAAATGGCCGTTCCCATTAAATACAGCTCTTGCCTGAAGTGAGCATTGCCTATTAAGCAGTGAACCTGTGTGCAAAAAGATTGTACATACTATTAATTAGAAAAGAACTTGGAAAGAAATGCAAAGATAATCATTAAAATCAAAAATGTAATTTCAGTTCAGATTTGAGTTAATATGAGTTAACGTCTAACCTTATGAGTAATGCTATGTCATTAAATGTCATTTCTTTATGTTTAGGGTCTGTTGGAGCCACTAATATGAATGAACACAGCTCCCGCTCTCACGCCATCTTCACCATTACTATTGAGTGCAGCGAGAAAGGTGTTGATGGAAATCAGCATGTGCGAATGGGAAAGCTTCATCTGGTTGATCTCGCAGTGCGTATCTGTGGCCAACAGTTTCTGAGAAAATTAATTGGTTCCTGTTTCTCACTCACAGTTCATCTGATTGTCTCTTTATCTGCCACTCCCCCACCTTGCAGGGTTCCGAGAGACAGGGTAAGACTGGAGCCACGGGGCAGCGGTTAAAGGAAGCAACAAAAATAAATCTCTCTCTCTCCACATTGGGTAATGTCATCTCAGCCCTGGTGGATGGAAAGAGCACGCACGTGCCCTACAGGAATTCCAAACTAACCCGCCTGCTGCAGGATTCACTTGGAGGCAACTCCAAGACCATGATGGTATTGTGAAAGTTCAAAACAGTATTCAAGTTGCATCCACATCCACATCTCACTTTTTAAACAGAATTTTCTTTACATAATTTTCAGAGTGTGTTCGCAAATGGTTGTCTGACCTATAAACGTGCACACCCCACTCCATAACTCTACTATGTTTCTACCTAACTTTTTAAATGCCCTACTTCTTCCCACCAGTGTGCAAATATAGGCCCTGCAGACTATAACTATGATGAGACCATCAGCACCCTGCGCTACGCCAATAGGGCTAAAAATATCAAGAACAAAGCCAGGATCAATGAGGACCCAAAGGATGCTCTGCTTCGCCAGTTTCAGAAAGAGATCGAGGAGCTGAAAAAGAAACTAGAGGAGGGTAATGAACATTTCATCTTCTTCACACATGAATAACGCAAATAAATAAATATGCCGTCTGATGATTTTTTGTATTATATGTTGTGTGATTCTAGGTGAGGAGATCTCTGGCTCAGAGGGCAGTGGATCAGAAGAGATGGATGAAGGTGACGATGAAGGAGGGGAGCCAGGAGAAAGCCGTAGAAGAAAACGAGGTAAGGTTCACCAATTAAATGCACACATCGATTTAAGCGACCATTAAAACAAATAACTAAAAAAAATCTGTTAATGTGGTCTTTACAATCCTATGAAGAATACATCTTTATGAGTTGCTTTAATATGCAGTTTTTATTAAATGGCTGGATGTACATCCACGTAATTGCTGTACGTATAATTTCATTAGTATGTTAATAGTAATGTGTCATCTCCAGAGATAATTAAGCTGAGGTTGCTATTGACTTCAGCCGTTTGACTCACCTCTTTAAATCTAAACGTAATTTAACACTTCTCATGCATTTCTCTTGTATTCTCACCTGTAATTTCTAAGTAAAGTGGTACATGGCATTGCATCATGAAAAGATGATGCAATGCTGGTACTAATGTTTCCGTGAGGTCATGTTTTAGGGTGGTATTAGAATTGGTATCTCTCTGTATTTTCCAGGTTTCTTTAATATTCTCTCCAATACTGTAGTATTAGGTTACTCTGAGTTAGTAATTTCCAGATCACGTAGCTTCTGTGAGTATAGTAATGTCTGCATGTGCACAGCTGCTTTGTTAGATTTTCTGTACATAAAGCACCAACACATTGCTTCACAAACCAAACCAATACTTCCCATAGCTTCTCTCTCTGACTTGTGGGTATGGTGGTTCCTTTGCTTCTCTTCCAGACAGCAGCAGCAGCAGCAGCAGCAGCAGTAATAGCTCAGAGTTTGCCTGCTCCTCCTTAGTACCATTGCTCACTGAGGATAAACCTCAGACTAGTGAGTTGGAGCAGCTGTTTGCTCAACCCACCCACCTGCCCACTAACTTGAGCCTTTTTCACACATGAAACCCAAAAAAAGTCGGGTTCACATATTATATTTTAATTTTAATACAGATTTAAAGTGGAATCTTGTGATCTGTGAGCAATTCATTCATAGCGTCAGAATTGTTGGAGAATATAAAAGTTGCAAAAGAAAACTGAAGAACAGTTATCAGTTTCATGAGGGCTTAAATGATGACAAAGATATGTTGCCATAGGCAAAGCTTCATTGCGGTTTGGTGACACTCCAGTAATGGTTAACACACCCTTTGGACTTTGAGAAGCATTAATTATCAGTTTCATCCTAAATAAAAAACAGCAAGAAATTCTAGTGTGTACACAGTATGTCAGCACACAGGTAACTTTATGTCAAATTGGACACAATTTTAAAGTTTTAAACGTTTCCCCCTTTATTTCCTGATTTGCCAAATGAAAGTTGAATGGAAGTTGAAAATTGAGAGTGCTTTTGGCCAATGTGCTTGATTGTGGTTTTTTTATTTTTTTGTGTGTGTGCATAGGTGGTTTTTCTTTAGGGGATTTCCTAATGCCTTTCTGCTTATTCAGCAACCTGACTTGTAATACTTCCTTTCTGAAGTCATCTGTGTAATGATTTTTTTTTTAAAAAAGAAAGAGAGATAACAAGATGTACATTATAATAGTATAACACAGTGTATAATAGTATAGTGTATGATAATTAGAAGCAATAACAAACAAGGATTTTCCTTTGTTAAAAAAAAGTTGAAAATGCGTATTTATAAATGCTATGTATATTGGGCTTTGCTAGAGATCCTGTACGTAGTACACTCTTTCTTGTTTTGCCTGCCCTCTCAGTTCAGCAGAATAGTCTTTTGTTTTTAAGACCAAATTAAATAGACTCATTCAATATACTTTATACCTACTATAACTGGACGTTTTTCCAGCTATAATGATGATAAACATTTCTGTCTCTAAATCACAGCAGCGTCATCTGCCAGAGCATTCAGTGCATGTGTGAAAGGGGCTTTACGTTTTCCCTGTGTCGGGTATAGCCCTCTGCCACTCCAGTAGCTCAGACCCCTCACTGTCACTCACCACACTCCTTTATTTTCATGCCCCAAATTTAAGGATTTACATGAAAATCATTTCTCTGGTTCCTGACTTGCAAGGTGTCGACAAGAATGTTTCAGGGCTGAGTGTAGAGTGTAGAAAGTGAATTAGACTATTGTACCATGGATATTATCTGACGTGCATAGTTTCTCAGAGTTGCTTTTCATGCATGTTGTAAAAGCTAAAACCCCCCAATTTTGATACCGCGTAATTTTTCAGTTTCAACCTACACCACTACCAGGCTTGATCATGTAAACTATAACTCCTTTCACCCAGGCCTTTCATCTACATGTGTCTTGTTTCCTCAGTTATACTCACTGATATTTTCCTCATGGCTTTCCGTTATTATTACTTTTTGTTTGTTTGTTCGATCTATCTTTCTCCCTCTCCTGGTCTTTCCTGTACGTGGCGTTGAAGTCTGTAGAGTCATAAGACTTTCAGGATCACTCTGTAATGTGTTGCTCTTTGTCTCTCTCTCTCTCCTCTTCGTGGTGCAAATGCCGCCCATCTGAAATGCTATACACCTCTTTATTGAAGAAGAAAGAGGTTGGTGTAAGAATCTGTCATGTAGCAATGTCTCTACTCGCATAAATTATCCAGATGGCTGCTGCGTGTTTTAGTAGTCACACCGCTAACTCTCACTAATAGGGTAACACAGGTGTGTCATAAAATCACTGTTAACATTTTTTTTTGTCTCATGACTTCTACCTTCATCACCTCTGTGTTAATAAGAAAATCATACACATATTGTTTAGTGATTTTGCTTACACTAACAAAAATTATTTAATACTGTGCATTAGCTAGTAAAAACTTTGTGCAGGTTGATTTCACTTGCACTCAGTTAATATTGACGTTCCTCTAAAGAAACTGTAAAACTGTGTAAATTAAATGCATTTCTTTAGGAAACAAGTGAGTAAAATAGCACAGATTAAATAATACTAATGCTGATGTAAGAAAAAAAAACAGCTTAAAATGGATTAGTCTGCCATGTATTTTGTTCTTAATCATTCTAACCTTTACGCTGGCAAGTAACTGTTTGGGGAAGGTATGTAGATGAAAATAACCTGTTACTTAGGAGTCTGTTCGGTGCCCACTTTCTCTATGAAGGGAGGAAGAAGGTTTCCCCAGACAAGATGGTGGAGATGCAGGCAAAGATTGAAGAGGAACGAAAGGCCCTGGAGGCTAAGCTTGACATGGAGGAGGAGGAGAGGAACAAGGCAAGAGCAGAGCTGGAGAAAAGAGAAAAGGACCTGCTCAAAGCCCAGTGAGTCCATAAAAAGGAGTAAGATGAAAGGTTTGAGTCCCGTAGACGTGTCCTAAGTGTCTCATATTTACCCACTTAGGCAGGAGCATCACCTTCTGCTGGAGAAACTGTCGGCCTTAGAGAAGAAGGTGATCGTGGGTGGGGTGGACCTTTTGGCCAAGGCTGAGGAGCAGGAAAAGCTGTTGCAGGAGTCCAACAATGAGCTGGAGGAACGTCGCAGGAGGGCAGAGCAGCTGCGGAGGGAGCTGGAGGAGAAAGAAGTAAGAATAAGGAGGCCGTCATCCAGTTAATCTGCACATCATCACTTTGTCACAAACATTCCCACCACTAAGTGTTACATTAAACTGATGCCAAGTGCATACAGTAGTCATTCCGACAATTGCCAGAATGAAAGAAATTGATGAAAGCTTACATTATATATAAAAGTCCAGTCAATATCATACTTTATTTCTTAAAGTTGTACTGAATACTGAGTTCTTGCTTCTTCTTCTCTAAGTTCTTGCTAAGATGTCATTACTAATAAGTAATTAAGACTTTGATCAATATTGTTTTCACTAACTCCAATCAGTACAATTTTCAGTCATGCCTGCCATATGATTTAGCAATTCAGCTGTGTTGTGCTGTTGATAACAGGGTACCATATCACAGACCGCAGATACTGATCTTGGTTCTGTGTTTTTTTTTTAAGTGTTAATCATTGTGGTCGGAAAAGATGATTGGATTTGTAATGCTTGCTTTTACTCTCTCTGTGTTGTTTGGGGAACTACTGTCCTCAGTTTAACGTAGAAGTCAGACTTTGGAAGTTATTATTACGTAATCTATATGAAATATATTTGACCTCTGCCCCTTACCTGTATACTGTTATTTCCACAGCTTTCTTGCTTGCCCTTTCACTTAGTTTGTGGAAGGAATTTACTTCTACACAAATAATGATCCTTCTCACTCTTGTAACAGCAAGAACGGTTGGACATTGAAGAAAAGTACACAAGCCTGCAGGAGGAAGCTCAAGGGAAAACAAAGAAGCTGAAGAAAGTGTGGACCATGCTGATGGCTGCCAAATCAGAAGTAAGCACAACACACAGCAGTGCTATACTGGGAATGATTAGTTTAATAGTTTAATGTCCTCAATAGGACAGCGGGGTAGTGGGGTGTGTAATGACAGTCATACAGCCCATAGGTTCATTTGCCTTAATACTGATCCAAGGGGAAATTTTGACAAAAAATATATTAACATACATATTTAATCAGAACTTGGACTGATATTTGAAACTCTATCAATGGGCCGTAGTTACTTCTTTTTTTGATTAATGTGGGAAATAAGTGTCTTGTTTTGTTGTTAGATGGCAGATTTGCAACAAGAGCATCACAGAGAGATAGAGGGCCTCCTGGAGAACATTCGCCAGCTGAGCCGAGAACTGCGACTCCAGATGCTCATCATAGACAACTTTATTCCCCAGGAATACCAGGTGTGTGTGTGTGTGTGTGTGTGTGTGTGTGTGTGTGTGGCCTAATACCTATGATTCATGTTCACTTTGGGCACAAAATGGAGAGGCA
>JAPQRN010022208.1:0-24133 GCA_037367275.1 Coranthus polyacanthus | reverse complement strand
GACCACTGACCACCATGGTAGACCTCCACCCTTCCTGAGCACTGGTCTGTCCCATTGATCAATCTGATAGTAGCTGAGTAAGCAATGGACAGACAATCAGGAATTCATGGTATCTGGACAGGATTGATAGCAATGTAGATATACATGCTTAAGTAAAAAGACATCTTATTGATATTCTAAAGTGGAAAAAACTGCAATATCAACTTATACTTAGAATGAGTCACCAAATATTAATTTCATGCCTCAAAGGTGAAATACAGATTAGCCATTGTGCAAAATATATCATGTAAATAAAGTGTCGTGAACAGCACAACTGACTAATAATTACACAAAATACTGCCTTACATACCTGAACACACCACACCAGCATCTTTACCATGGTGACAGTTATTTTGTCCAAACTGGGTGTGTCTGCAGCGTACAAGGGTAGATTCATTACCAAAACAGTTGACATTATTCAGCCAGATGCGTCCCTGACCTCGACCAAAGTAGGCATTGGATTTGGCTGCAAGAGCCGTTCCACAGTCCTTTGCTCTGCACACCACCTGGGCATCTCTGATGTCCCACTGATCATCACACACTGTTCCCCACAGACCGTCATGCAGAATCTCCAATCTGCCTGAGCATCGGTCGGTGCCATTCACAAGTTGTACTGTTGGATCACCTGAGGAGAAATCCAATAATCTTAAAAGTTCTTAAACAGTAAGCTTAACTAATTAGTGTTATAGGTCCACATCATTCCACAGTAATCACTTGGTAAACTGCAAACCAAATACAATAAAGTAATGCTCAAGCTTCTTTAACTGTATTTGGATATTTTTGAACATACATTTTAAAAGGTTCTACCTGTACAAACAACACCAGCATCCTTTTCATGTCCACACGTTGAAGTTCTGAAACCTCTGGCTGAGCATTGTTGAAGAGATGTCACATTGGTAAAACATGAATCGCTTGCTTCCATCACTGTTCCACTGCCTTGAAGAAAATGGGCACCGCCAGGAGCACTGACAGAATTCCCGCAATCCAGGAGCTCACAGACAACCTTTGCTTTATTCCTGGTCCAGTCTGTGTCACACACTGTTCCCCACACTTTACCATTAAGAACTTCTACTCTGCCAGAGCACTGATCACTACCATTGACCAATCGGACTGTCAGACCCTCTGTGAAGTTGAAAAAACAGTTTTACACATTTTATATGTTTTTTAAAATTTTCAAATGAATTTGAGTACATCAAAGTAACATTTTGTGTCTTGTTCCTCAGGGCACACAATTTAATGTTGCAACACAATACAATACAAATAAAATACTAAAAAATACAAAGTTTTCTCACACCTGTACAGGTAACACCAGCAACTGAGTTGATGTTGCAAGTTTTGTTACTAAAAGGACTTTGTTGGCACAGAGACAGCATCGTCTCCCGTCCACTGCATTCAATCTGATCAGTCCAGGCCTGTCCTGTGCCCTGACCATAGACAGGCATGGTGGTGATCTTGTAAGCCTTCCCACAATTCAGTTGTCTGCACACCACTGTTGCATCACTCATGTCCCAGGATTCACCACACACAGTCCCCCACTGGCCTCTGTTGTAGAACTCCACTCTTCCAACGCAGCGATTGGCTCCATCGGCCAACTTTACATTGCCTAGAAATGAAACTTTTAATATGAATGTACACGCTAAAAATCCCTCCATTCCCTCTCTTAGAGATGTCTAAAGTCTTACCTGTACATACAACAGATGCGTCTTCAATATGATCACCACTGGTCCTGACATATTCTGTCATTGTGCATTGTGTAAGAGAGCTCTCTCTACCGGTGCAGCTGACTTTATATCCTCTCAGTTCTTCAGCTTGAGATCCTGAGAACTGTACAGGGTCTCCACAGTTGATCTCTCTGCAAACCACTGTAGCTTCATTCATTCCCCAGTTATTGTTAAGAGCTGGTGACCACTGACCACCATGGTAGACCTCCACCCTTCCTGAGCACTGGTCTGTCCCATTGATCAATCTGATAGTAGCTGAATAAGAAAAAGAGAGAACATCAGGAATCACCACTAAGGTCCTTGTAATTACCATTAGTTAATAGGTATTACACAACATCCTAAGAAGAACTTTTAAGATGCTCATTAAAATTATATCGTATTAACAAGGCTAAAAACAAATGCCATCAAAAACATGTTTATTGTTATAAGACATGCATAGGTATTCTAAAGGATCTCATTACCAACACTTTCAGTGAGTTTAAGTAACATATTGTATCATTGTTAAACCATTAAAAAGCTATTTTGTTTCTTAATTAAGATGAATACATCATTATGCATTTATTAGCAGTTAACGAAGCATTAATTAACTATACTTTGTTTCAGCTAGTGGATCTAAAGTGAGAAAATTTCTAAGTGCAAAGACAAATCAACATATATATATATCTTTATCTTCTGCATTATACACGAAAAGCAGATGAACTGTTGTTTGAAATAAAGCATGTAAACAAAACACAGCAAACAACTGACAAACAATTGCATAATGAACAGTGTTACTTACCTGAACACATTACACCGGCATCCTTCTGATGGTAACAGTTACTTACTCCAAATGAAGAACGTTGGCAGTGAAAAAGGGAAGATTCATTACCCAAACAGTTGACATTATTCAGCCAGACGGGTCCCTGACCTTCACCAAAGAAGGCTCCAGATTTGGCTTTTAGAGCCGTTCCACAGTCCACATCTCTGCACACCACGTGAGCATCTCTGATGTCCCACTGATCATCACACACTGTTCCCCACTCATTGTCATGCAGAATCTCAACTCTGCCTGAGCATCTGTCAGTGCCATTCATGAGCCTGGAAGGTGGAGTGCCTGAAGACAGTTCTCGTAATGTCAAAAGTACTCGCAGACTAAAGTCAAATAATTATTACATTGTTTTTAGAAACAGAGATGTTCAGATTCAGACATTACAACATGATGTAAAAAGACAAAGTTCAAACAAAAAAAGGTTTGCATAAAAACAATTAATCACACCATTTACTATTCTTTCTGAACACTGTGTCTTACCTGTACATGACAGAGATACGCCCTCACACCTCTCTGTGCTTTCTTGAAGTGTACAATGTGTGATTGAGCTCACATCCACAGAGCAGTTACTCATGTACCCCTTTATTTCACTGCTTTCACTGTAAGTCACTCTTTCTTGTGTTTTTTTAGGAGCTCCACATGCGAGTTCTTGACACACCATCTTTACTTGAGTTGGGCCCCAGTTCTTGTCGCAGACTTTCCCCCATTTGCCATCTTGGAAGACCTCCAATCTGCCAGAGCAGCGATCAGTCCCACCAATCAATCTGACTGATTCTAGATAAGAAGGAAATAAAGTGGAGAGTGGTAGTAAAATATCCAAAGAAAACATTAATATAACAGCATTCACATATTCCCTTTGCTTTTTAGGATATCAGGAGTTTTAATGACGGAGAACAGCTTGGACTCATTTAAAGTCTTTGAGACAAAAACCCCCAAAAGAACAAAAGTATAATGTTATCACATGATCCGTGATCAAGCTATTCCTTTCATCATTATCTCCTAAATAACCTTTGCTTCGTGTGGGTTTGCGAAATGTAGTTTGATAAAACAAAGCTGAAATTCCTGTAAGACATGTTACCTGAGCATATAACACCAGCATCTTCATTGTGGTTACAGCCATGTACTCCAAAACCTCTGTGCCGACAGTCAGAAAGGGATCTCTCATTACCAGTACAGTCAGTATTATCCATCCAAATGTTACCGCTGCCCACACCAAAAAAGGCCCTTGATTTTACAATCAGAGCATTGCCACAATTCATTTGTCGACATACAACATTCGCGTCCTTTATGTCCCATCCATCATCACAGACCGTTCCCCATTTTTCATCATGATAGATCTCCACTCGGCCAGAACATCGATTAGTCCCACTGACCAACCGAATTGGTTTATTATCTGTTATATTGACAGAAAAAAACCAAAAACAATGGTATGTTTAATTTAGCTATGGAACACATTTGACTACAAAATAGGTAAGTTTAAAAGAAATAAGAAAATGTTAATGGCTTACATGAGCAGACAACAGTGGCATCAACACAACCTTCAGGGAATTCTTGAACACTGCATTCTGAGAGAGAGTTCTCGTTTCCAGAACAGTTGGTTTGGACTCCAACCAACCCATGTGCCTCTCCGAAATGTAACATTTCAGTCGGAATGATAGAAGTGCCACAGTTGAACTCTCTGCAGACCACATCAGCTTCTTCCTTACCCCAGTCACTACTGCACACTCTTTTCCACTGACCAGCATGATAGAATTCCACTCTGCCACTACAACGATTATTTCCATTGATCACCTTCAGATGGCCTGTAAATCAAAGGAAATAGGAAATAAACTGACAATCAAAGTAGATAACCCCATAAGTTGTGGCTTCACTTGATTTGTATTGTATTTCCTTGTATTTCTTTATTTAGTCAGGATATCCATTGAGATGAGATCTCATTTGCAAGTGAGACAACATATGTATTTACATACACCTTCAAAACATGAATTAATCAAACGGAGCAACAATCACACATGCACACTTACACACAGAGGAAGTTTAGTTAAAACATTTGCAAGTACTGTTTAAAATAAAACTAGAGGCCAGTAGAGCTTTAAAGCCACTTAGCTGGATGATAGTTTCTACATTCAAACTGTGCTCCAAATCATTTCAGGAGTAAAGTGCACAGTATCGGAAACCAGTCTTCCCCAGTTCAGTGTTAAGGCCTTTCCACACTGGGGATGTGATGAATAAACAAAGCCAAAGTGTCATTTATTCCAAACTATTCACACCAATGTTGATATGAGTTTGCGACAGTTGCAACACCTGTTCCATAAAAGATTGTAACATATTTGCAACAGTACGTTTCACAGAAACAGTAATGGATTCAACATCACATGGAGCATTATCTGCAGCCTGTGTGTCTCCAGTCTGTCTGATCCAGCATTCTCTGTTCATCTGGGTCTATGTCCAGTGTCCAGGTAAAAAGTCATGTACGTTGCAAACTGTGTTGGATTCATGTGATGTTCATGTAACTAGGTTAAAAAAATGGTACAACCTGTGTAAGATCATTTTATTCATTGTTGCCATTTACATCTCTGTGGGTTCAAGTCTTGGACACTAGGTGGAGTAGTTGCCCATGCATTAAAGATAAACACTGAGGTTCAAAGGTTAACAGGAAGTTATCTAGCCTCAATTATGGGCGTGGACCTTTGCTACGCTGTTTTTATGAATGCAGCCGATGGTGGAGGAAAAAATGGGCCGTCCGAGCTGTAACTCTAAGAATTAGATTTACCACTGCCGTTTCGTGCTAGTCACAATATTAATTAGCCTTTGTCGCAGCACTAAATATCTCTTTTATCAACAAGTAGCCACTGTACACTTTTGGAGACTTGTTTTGGTTGTGAAAAACATTCAAGCAGAAGAAAGTTTTTTCTTTATTTTCTTTATTTTCTGGACTGCAACTCACAAATGTGGAGAAATGAAGAACCCCTTATTTGAAGTTTGTGGTGTGTAATTCCCTGGCTTCATTCATGTTACAGAAACTCCAGTCCTCACTATCCTGATAGTCTGGTTGTTTGTCGATGCCCTTGGAGGCGAATCTTCGATTTGTGATATTAGGCTATATAAATAAAATTGAATGGAATTGAACTGTTCCACACGTTGTCCATCACTTCATTATTTTCATTTATATTATTGCTCCAAACTTAACAAGCTGCGCCTTCTTCAGTCAACATAGATGGACGTGAGAGACTGCTGTGTGTTTGTCTTCACAGAATCATGGATATATAATGTCCACCCAAACTTCAGAAATATTTACATAAATTTTAAGTCAACAAATATATCAAAAAGGGGTTACAAAACAAGAAAATACAAGAAAAATAGGTTGGCTAGTGCGAGTGAATTCTACATTTTTTTTTATTGCCCAATGTTACCACAGTCCCTGCAGCAGCAATTCACTTTGTGATTTCAGTTTATTTGAAATTTAGGACACTTACAAGAGTTCAGCTTGAAAACACTACAGGTAACAAATACAGATAAACACAGACTCTTACCTGAACAGATAACACCGGCATCTTCTCCATGATTACAGTCATTGCTGCCAAAAGGTCTGTGTGGACAATCGAAGATGGAAGACTCGTGACCGTCACACTGCACATCATCCAACCAGATGCTACCATATCCTTCTCCAAAGAAACCACTTCTTTTGGCATCGATAGTTGTTCCACAGTTTAGCTGACGACACACCACATCAGCATTGATCATGCTCCAGTGGTCATCACACACCGTCCCCCAACGGTCATTGTGGTAGACCTCCACTCTACCAGAACACCGTGAAGGCCCCACCAGCCGTATGTGATTACATTCTGAATCAAAAAAGGAACAATTTTATCTTATTACAGCATATAGTAACATATCCTTTTTGTTAAGCCAGGACTCTTCATACACACAGCATTTCAGCCATGAACATAAATAGAAAATACTGACCTGTAAACGGTGGTAGACTCAGCAGACCTACAGCAGAAAAATATGATATTTTCTATTTATTAATGACAGCTATTAGTCATGAAAATAAGTTTACTTTAATGATACCTTCTGACTTATCTTTATTTCCAAAACATGGTTGACTCTGCTTTAATGACAACATAGAAACTCACCCATTGACAAATAAAATGCCAAATGTAGCTTTTTGGCAGAAATGAACATCGTGTTGTTCTTCAGTGTAGGACAAATCCTGTCAGAGTCAGTAACACAAAAGAAATATGTTTTATCTATTATTATTATAATATTTTATAAAATCGTGTTTTTTTTTTGTCTGTTTTACTTCACCATTCTATAGTAGCGCAGTGCAGTATAACATTAAAGTCTTTAACCAAAGTTATTATAATAAACCCCTTAAATGTTAAATCCAATAAGACCAGGTGGCCATTTCAATTTACTCACAATCCAATGTAAAAACAAATATATGATATTTGAATCCAAAGGGTATAAGCAGCACAGGTCCAATAATTGTAATAAAATAATAGTAATCAGACATTAAAACAACAGATGAGAAGAGTTTTTCATTTCTTAACACAGTAAAACCAAAAACAAATTTACTACAGTGAAATGTACTTCTTGCTGACTTTGCTCATACCACAAACAATTTGACCTTTTCCTTGTAACTCACTCATGTAGCCTAACTGAAAATTGGGTCATTTTCTAAATTCAAACAGTGACCATCTACACAGAATCATGGTTTAATAGAACATAAGACATGAAAGTAGTCCAAATCTATAGCATTTAATAACATACATTAAATAAGATGTCACCATATTGTTAATAGCTTAAACTCTCATGTTAACAAATTAAATCTGTGTTGCATTGCATTTGCATAGTTAATCTATTAATTTCAATTTTGTTTTTTTGTAACTGATTTCAATTTTACAGGTTTAGTCTGTAATCCTTTGGCTTTATTTAGACTTATATTGTTCTGCACAAAGAGTTATTTTATATTTATTTTTCAAAGTCAAAAGCTATATCCATCATGGATTAGATATTGACTTTCAATGTGTAGAGTTTACATAATAGCAGTAAAACAGATGTTCAGTTCTTTTCCTTACCTTACGAAGTTTGATTTAGTTTTTTCAGCAGCGTTCTCAGCAGCTCTCAGTTCTTTGACAGTTGACAGAACTGGAGCTTTTGAAACATATTACTGTCTTGTCTTCCTGTTAAATGTGTTGTGGGAAAAAAAACTGAGTTTGTTCATGTTCCTGTTGGAGCCAAAATGTATCCCCACCCCTCACAACTCAACCGTTAAAAAAGAAGAATTGAAACAGCAAAAAAACAAAATCTAAATAACTTGTCATATGTTCATAATGTTACTACGTTTGTCAATTGGACTGAAAATAAGAGTTTTTGTTTTGTTTCAATTCAAGCTAACAAATGTTTTATAAATATTTCATTTATTGGTGAACGTGCCCGGTAGTTACTGTTAGTGTATATATTTATTATGTTGTATATGTGATGTGATCAGTGGCCATTGTCCTCTGTCAAATAAAGTAACAAACATGGACATGGTACATTACATTTTTCTGATGATCATCATCACATTTGTTGTGTTTTCATTATTTGTCAATGTGAATCAAAAGGTCACAATACAAAATTATAAGAACAACGTGTTGCATTCGTGACATATGAACATGATGTTGCATAACTGACTTGTCCATTCAGCATTTTTTTGTCCATTTCACTAATTGTCAGCACACACACACACACACACACACACACACACACACACACACACACATTGTATTTCCTTTACTTGCCTCTGGTTACAGCTTTATGTGAACTCTCTTCTTACAACCACCACACGAGACACTTCCCCTTCTTGTTATTCTCATTTTATTCTCACAATTATTAACTCAACTTTTATGTGTTTACTGACAAACACTTGAATGTACAAACCCCATTTCCAGAGAGTTGGGGCATTTTCTAAAATGCAAAAATGACTGTTAATTCGTAATTGCACATGAATCTTTTTTTGATCGACTACAAAAAAAAAAAAATCTTCAACGTTTTCACCGACCAACTTAATTGTACACTAAAATGCATTAAAAACATAACAATGTAACATTTCCATATTTTCAATAGGATACAACAACAGATCTATAAAAAATGTTTCAATAGATAAAGGAAAAGGTTTCAGGCACATTACAGACACCAGAGTTCTGAGCTGGATGAACTGAATTTCTTCTGGATCCCATAGTTCTGCATACTTCTGCACACTCACAGGAGCTGATGTGGTTATGGCATGTTCCAGGAACCTCAGAAGCTGTCAACATCACTGGACACCAACAGTCCTTCAGGTGCATGACTTGAAAATGACGGTCCTGCGCATGTGTGGTGACACGTGATTGTTCGGCATGCGGTCGGTCTCTTGTGCTTCCTGTTTACCTGTGTTTACCTCGTATGATGCACTCCAAACTGTGCAGCGACTCTTGCAGCATTTGTTCCGACTCTCATCATGCTGATCGCCTGATCCCTGCTTGCCCGTGAAGTTGTGTCATTGTAACCTTTCAGTTTTGAAGCCAGGCTTTTGATAGCCAGTGGTGCTACTGGACAATGCAAACGCTGACTTGGGCTTGCAATACTACTCATGTGAAATGCGCTACTAATCCCTTCTTCAGCGATTGTAATTGTGTTTTCTATATTTATTTCTATGTATAAAATATTGTACATTTGTACTTGTTGCATCTTTAATAGGGGTGTGCGAAAATATCGATAGACCTAAATATTGCGATATTACGTTTTGAGATATTGCATTGATATGCAATATAAATTAATATTTTACATGCAGCCCTGCGATGAACTGGCGACATGTCCAGGGTGTACCCCGCCTTCGCCCAATGTCGGCCGGGATCGGCTCCAGCCCCCCCGCGACCCTCCAGAGGACTAAGCGGTTACAGATAATGACTGACTGACATTTTACATGCACAGACAGCAACAGACAGTTAATTGTTTGCTGTTTTTAAACTCCTGACCACTGGGGAGCAGTGTTGTAATCCAATTTGAGCATAAACCTTAAACCAACCTAAGCCAAGACAGGAAGTAGCTAATGCTGGTTGTAAGCTACAGCTAACGAAACAACAAACGGCTAACATTATGGACCGCAATGACTCATACATTGTCAGATACATAGATGGGCAGAAGGAGTCAAATGTCTGTCAGTCTAATTCTTACAGATTCAGCCATCAGTACTAACGTTACGAGTCAGGTAAGTTTGCTGTTTCTATGATGCTAACATTGCATTGCTAGCAGCAATGTAGACAATTTTTTTTAGAATAAAACAAGCAGGTCTTGCAGTGACTTTGCAATTTGTGCTACTTACCAGTACTCGACCATCTCTTTCTCCAGACCACGTATCCTATAACCAGCAGAAGTAGTAACATCACTATCGCAATCACAACTCCAGCAACAGCGGAAGAGGATGAAGGACCTGAAATAATCACATCATGGCTAAACGTTACTGACTTATAATCAAATCAAATTTAATCATTGTTAAAATCCAGGTAAATAATCCAAGGTTCTTACCAACCATAGTGACTTGGATTTTGTTCAATGGAAAAGAACAGAAGGTCTTTGATGACAAATTAACACCATAGACACAACTATACTGTCCTTGGTGTTCATACTCTATTGAAGGGAATTCAAAGGATGCAAGATAAAAGGCACTGTGACCAAACGCTGGCTTCCCTTCAGTAGTGTTGACATTAGACTTTGTCAGATAGAACTAACCTGCATGATACATGGAGTGAAGAGAACAGGTGATGGAGAAGCTTTCACCTTTGGTGACCGATATTTTGTCATGGCTGTAGTTCTTCGTTGCATCAGGTGATGTCAGGGTAATGCTCTGCTTCTCCAATTTCACTGTAGCACAGAGTCAGGTTTTTCATTTTCAATCATGCACATTCAAACTGTCAACAATTTTGTTTATTGGCAAAAACAAAGCATACAATTATTTACCTGTAACAGAGAGGTCAGCGACATTCCCTTGAGGATAATTAATCAATTGATTTTGCAGTTGACTTTATATTCACAGAAGTATGACCCCACTTGAGTGAAGTCAACTTTAGGGAAGATAAATGCTGCAGCACCATTTCAAGGTACCTTTCCATTTTAAATGATTCTTTCTCAACACAAATGTTCCACCCAAACATTCTGTAACTACAGTGCAGGTGATTTCAACTCTTTCTCTCCAGTTTACTTCTGAAGCAGGACTCAAAGTAATTTGGGGCTTCTGAAGAAGACCTGAGACAGATAAGAGGTGACAATGCATATCATTACCCAACATAACTGAATCCAAATAGTAGATGGCAGGAAATCATTGGTTAATTAAAATGAGCTTCTTACCAAAACAGACAACACTTGCATCTTCACCATGCCCACAGTTACTTCTTCCACAACCAACATGTGAACACTGTGAGAGAACTGGTTCTTGCACCCCACGTCATCCAGCCATATTGGACCACTGCCCATCCCAAAGTGGGCTCTTCTAGGTGTGGAAATTGCATGACAACATCCCAGCTGTGTACATACCACATTGGCATCACTCATATCCCAGTCGCCATCACACACAGTTCCCCATTGACCTTCATGAAAGATCTCCACTCTACCGGAGCATTCATTGGATCCACCGACAACACAAATCTCTGCATATGAAAACAGAACTGATGCAATGAAATTATAAAGGATGAATTAAAAAAAGATGGGCTGAGGATCAGCAGTTTATCAACAAATGTGTGGGAACATTTTTGAAATGTTTAAAAACAATGTCCCTCAAAGAAAGATAGGAAGGGATTTGGATATTTCAGTATGGTGCAGAACAGAATTAACAGGTACAAGGAGTCTGAATATATTTCAGTGTGAAAAGGGCAAGGGTGCAATCTTAAACTGAACACCTGTGATGTCCGATCCCTCAGAAGGCACCGCATTATTCATCCATCGCTGGTAGAACCACATGGGCTCATGATTACGGTGGCAGATGTTTGTCAAGCACTTCAATGCGGAGTTACATGCACAAATGCCAGTTCGAAAGCAAAGTAATTTTACCAGTTCCTGTGAGCAATTACGATCATTAACTCTTCATACAGTTTGATTCTTGCCTTTTTGAAGTGATACTTTGTTCCCAATTCATCCACCAGTTGTGCGCATGTTTGTGTGCGTCGAGACAGATGTGTGTGATTTCTTCCTTGAATTCACTGTAAAATTGCGGTTATGATTCTAAAATCACCATGTGCAGTTAACTAGCAGTGAAGATGCATAATTTTTCTTCGTTAGTGGCTTGGAATGGCCCATTATATTTATGTTTAAATGTCTGACAATTTGTCATTCTAGTTAGTTTGTAGCAGAGCTGTTATCATATCATTCCCCTGAGTCTCTCTGATGCACCAGCAACTATTCACCAAAAACTATACTGAGAATCCTCTGCTCTCTCTAAAAAAACTAATATCTAATAAATATTTCAATGATACTGTTATGTTATGTCCCGTTGTGTTTATGTAGGTATGTGGGGCTTAGTCAGGGTACAGGACACAGGGTCATACTGATATCTCAAGAGGGAGTGGTGGCTCTGACTTTGAGCTTTGAATTTAAGCTGCTAGGATCACCTGTGGCAGGGGAAGGGTTTTCCCAGGTTTTGGTACCATGCGGGAGGCAGATGGCGAGCTGATAAACTCTTGGAGACAAAAGAGACTGAGACCATGGAGGCTGTGCCACTTATACCCATGCACTGTAAATCTGAACGATCTGAACAACATCTGCCTGGTCCAAGGGAGCTGAGTTAACCACACACCCTCAGTAGATAGGAAAGGTTGCAATCACCCAGGTAAGCTTAGGTCACATTTTTCACATCTAATGCAACATTTAAGGAGAGGCACTATGTTACGTGCTGGCTAGCCATTAAGTTAAGAAGTAATACAAGCTTGAACACATAATTTGAAAGGTTCTACTTCCACAAACAATACCAGCGTCCTTTTCATATCCACACGTTGAGCTTCTGAAACCTTTGACTGGTCATCACTGGTCCACTGCCTTGAGGAAACTGGGCACCACCAGTCGCGCTAACAGCATGTCCACACTCCAGCAGATTACACACTACTTCAGCTTTAGTCCTGGTCCAGTCCGTGTCACACACTGTTCCCTACACTTCACCATTAAGAACTTCTACTCTGCCAGAGCAGTAATGATTGCCGCTGACTAATCGGGCTGTCAAACCCTCTGTGAAATAAAAAATATACTTACATTTCTATGAATAAAATTATTAATACTAAGAGGAAGAATAAACATGTTATATGCTTTTTAGTTTTAAAATAAATGCAAATAAATATTGACAGACATGAATTTGAACATGACATGAATGTTCTATTGTCAGTGGAAAAGCAGCATAAGGTAATGGTTGTATTAGCAACTTCACAGCTGCATTTCTTAATTTCCCTTGATAGGTGTGTATTTGGACTTGTAAGGGAGGGGACAGGCAGGTTCTTGGTTGCTTGAGCTAACCCTGTGATTTCGGGTTATTTGAAATGTGGGACGCCTACAGTTGTTCAGCTTAAAAACACTACGGGGAGAAAAACAGATAAACACAGTCTTACCTGCACGAATAACACCAGCATCGTCTGCATAGTCACAGTTATGGAAGCCAAGAGGTCTGTGTGGACAGGATGGAGGACTCATGACCGGCACACACGACATCATCCAGCCAGATGCTATTCTGTCCTTGTCCAAAATAGGCACTTTTTTGCCATCGAGAGCTGTTCCACAGTGTAGCTGACGACACACCGCATCAGCATTGGTCTTGCACCAGCGGTCATCACACACTGTCCCCCAACTGTCATTGTGGGAGACCTCCACTCTACCAGAACACCATGAAGACCCCACCAGCCAAGATAGCATGGCAACACACAGTAACTAATATCCCGTTACTAATATCCTGTAAACTTTTAATCCAAACTGTTTCAGTCATGATACATAAATAGAAAATACTGACCCGTAAACAGTGGTAGACTCAGCAGACCTACATTACAAAATATAATATTTTCTATTTAGAAATGACAGCTATTAGACATTAATATAAGTTTCGTTTAATACTTTCTCACTCATCTTAATTTCCAAAACATTGTTGACTTTGCTTTTAGTTAAGTCAGTTCAAGTTATTTCATGTTTATACTTCAAAGTCAAAATATATATATATCCATCATGGATTAGACACTAACCTTTAATCTGTAGTTTACAAAATAGCAGTAAAATAGATGTACAGTGTGTTTCCTTACCTTACAAAGTTAGATGCAGCTTTTTTTTCATCACAAAAATGATCATTCTTATTATTCATTCTCAGCAGCTCTCAGTACTTTGACACTTGACAGACCTGGAGCTTTTGCCACATATTACCGTCTTCCTGTTGAATGTGTTTTTTGAGTTTGTTCGTGTTGGAGCCAAAATCTATTCCCACCCCTCGCAACTCGTATTAAAAAAAGAAGACATGAAAGAGGGAAGAACAAAATCAACAGAATTTGTCATATGTTCATGTTACCCATTTGTTAAGTGGTCTGAAAATAGAGCTTTTGCTTTGTTTCAATTCAAGCTAACAAATGTTTTACAAATGTTTCATTCATTAGTGGACATGCCTGGTAGTTTGTCAATATTTATTATGTTGTATATGTGATGTGATCAATAGCCATTGTCCTCTGTTATATAAACAAACTGCAATATACAGTGACAAAATTATAATAATATATAATAAATAAACAAAAAATAAATAATATAATTTTTCTGCTGGCCACGGTCTGCTGTTTTGTTACTAATGGAATGTGCACATGAAGGTCAATGTGCAAAATTATAAGAACAAACAGTGGTGCAATTATGTGAAAGATGAACACGATGTTGCATAACTGACTTGTCCATTCAGCATTTTTATTTTGGCCCATTTCACAATTTGTTAGGACACACACATTGTATTTCTCTGATTTGATTCAGACACACACTCCCTTCTTATAACTGCCACATGATACTTCCTCTTTTTGCCATTTAATTCTAACAATCCTAAAATCATTCTATGTTTTTTTATAGGTGTCCGCTGATACAGTCTGACATGTACTTTTATACAGGTTGTAACTGTTAATACAGACTGTATGTTGCTGATTCATCACTGTTTTTCTTCTATAATATATATATATATATATATATATAAACAAGCATTTTGACTATTTGACTATCCAGGAAAAATCATAACTTTGTGCTAGCTTAGGTCTCGTTCACTTTATTGGCCCCTCTAATAAGTCACCTGGTGGTCCATCTTTAAATGATTGCTCTCTTAATGAGATTTTAGGGCAAATAGGAGACTTAGGTGTCTGCTGTGTCCGGCTTTGATTGACAGCTCGCCTGCCGAATCCGACTTTCTGAGCTTCTGTTGTATTGAATAAAACAAGACCATCAAATTACTTTGTTACACAATCATAGGTTTTCAGCACAGGCTACTAGCTGTTGGAAACACCTGTAGTTTGTATGGGATTTCCACAGACAGAAAACAGCCTATGATCACAATATGAAGGACATTATTAACACCTGTAGATATGTTCTGTCAGACATGAATACAGCAATACTTTTCTGGGCCAGCAGCGACAATGTCAACACATGCAGTTCTATGATCAGATTATTCTGTCAATCACACACGCATACAATGATTGGTTCATACTTATAGGATAGAGAGACCTTCTCACAGGCCACTTTATTAGGTCCACCTTACTTCTACTGGGTTGGACCCCCTTTTGCCTTCAGAACTGCCTTAATTCTCCATGAAATAGATTCAACAAGGTGCTGGAAACATTCCTCAGAGGTTTTGGTCCATATTGACATGATAGCATCACGCAGTTGCTGCAGATTTGTTGGCTGAACATCCATGATGTGAATCTCCCATTCCACCACATCCCAAAGATTCAGATTCAGAAAACTTTATTCATCCCATAATGGGCAGTTTGACAGTTCCCAGTCATAACAAATAAAAACAGAAATACAACACATACATAACAATGACATACATATAGCCATGTAGCAGCAACATTGCAACATTCTAACCTGTTGGTCACAGCAGCTCAGCATGGTATTCAACGTCAAACATACAGGTATTTCTACATATGTACATACAATAATCAACATATACACATACTATATATACATGTGCACGTATAAATGTATCTTTTTTCAACCAAAAAGAACAATGACCTAAAAAAAACTGCTACTCTTGACCCTTTGCATTTAGCAGCCTGATAGAAGAAGGAATAAAAGAGTTGGAGTTGCAGTTTGTTTTCCTCAGGGGTTGTATGAGGGCATTAAATGAATTTCACTGGACAGAACGTGGTCTGATTGACTAATGATACCTACTGCTTTCTGGATCACGTTTCTTCAGGGGGAATTCAGGTCCTTTAACTGGACTCCATTAAGTCAAGTGTGTTCTTGTTGTTAACACACAATCCATTGAACCGGCATACGAAGGAAAATGTTAAAAGCCTCTCAATAAAAGAATGATAAAAGTTACGTAAAATAATTTTAGTGTGTGGGATTAGAGCGTATCTTTTTTAAAGATAAAGCTCTAATCACAGTTAATCTTTATCAAACACCGAAACGGCAGTAACAGCAGATCTCATAAGCAGCGCATGTCATATCTGCCCCACATGAACAATAGCAGTAAGAACCAAAGTTATTCTCAAACAAAGGGGCTGCAAATAAACAACTTAAACGTCACACTTGTACATGTAATGTATATAGAAAATAACAATAATGGAAAGCTTGAGACACTTGTTGTTTTCCAGCAAAAATAGAAGAATTTCTCCAGAAACAAATATGATTTTCTTTTTTTTTTAAATCCGTTTTGGTCAGAATATTTTTTCCCTTTCACTGTCAAGACTTGAGAGACTTTCTAAGGCAAAAATCGTATTTTCTGTAAAACTGTTATTCGTTTCTGAAATGCAATTTTCATTTTAGTTTTCCTTTTGTCACCATGAGCGTCTAAGCATTTATACATTAATGTAACATCACTGCAGCGCACAAATTTTAATACCTTAGGCTGTTCTGGAAAAACTCAAGATGTACAACTTTATTGTGCATTGATATTGTACAAGCATTGTAACACAAGAAGACAAAGCAGGTCAAATATAGGACAAATGTCTTCTAAAAGTTATACACATTATGCTAAGTCCACTTTCACCCCTTACAAGACATGAGACTTTTCTCGACGAGCAGGATATGCCTCCCTCTTGGATGCATTTTTTTTTCCTTAATTTTACGTACTCTGGCTAATAACAGAGTACCAAGTGCAGTGCATTAAACTGATCTAAGAGATCCCACCCTGAGGATCAGCAGGAGCGTGTTCTCTTCTAGTAACGCATCTTCAAAAATAAGCACCGAAGGACTGACTACTGACATGCTGTGTCTAGCGCGACAACCACATCATATTAAAGTGTTTTAAATATATGAAATTTTCCAAAAGCCAAACAAAGATGTATCATGCGTGCTTAATATGTTACTGCATGAGCTCACCTGAACGATGCTCTGCCTTGGTAACTATTTTTTTCTCCGTGAGGAAATACAGTATCCACAGTCCATATAATTCAGCAGAAATTCATAAACATGTTTTAAGCACCAGAAGATTCAATCGTGGCTTAAGTGTATGTTTGGAAAAGAGACATTAAAAGCAAATGTAATGGTCAAAGTTGTCATACCGATATTTAAGGTGCACTGATGGATTCACAGCGTCAGATTATGCACTGCATAACAGACAGTAAGCACTCCACGTTAAAAGCTGCCACTGGTAGCCTTAGAGCATCTTAGTGAACTAAACTGGCAAAGAAATATTGCACTGCCAGTCTGTTCAACTTGAAAAGAATGTGCGTACTACAGTCATGGAAAAAATTATTAGACCACTCCAAATTTCAGACCTGAACCAACTGAAAACCTCTGAAATAAAGCTGAGCTTTGAGCTACATGAGTGAAAGCGAGAGCATGAAAGTGTTGATTGAAAATATATTCAACCAAATATTGATTTCTGAACTTTGCTAAATTAAAACATTAGTATTGTGTTGTTTAAAAATGAATGATTTATGGTCTGAAAACATTTCATTTTTGTTACTTTGAGCAGTTGTCATTTTCTGCAAATAAATGCTTGAAATGACAATATTTTTATGTGGAAGTTGGGAGAAATGCTACCTACCTATAAATTATAAAACCAGCGGTCTAATAATTTTTTCCATGACTGTATGTTTTAGGCTCTAGATGAGCTTGTTTATTTGCATATCAAGCAGGGATTTCAGATCCGATCAGAAGTGATCACTCAGGACACATCTGGCGATGCTTTCTAATGCCAAGGTGTGAACAGATGCACTAATACCTGGTCACTTGTGTTCAAATATCTCAGGATGGATGTTAATGCAACGTCTGAACAGGGCCAAGGACACAGAGTCCACATAAACATATAAACATGTGCAAATGTTACATATTGGTTACATGTTGTTACATATAACGCTTTGAGATGTGTACTTCCAAAACCTCTTGTATTCCTTCCCTGACATATATGGTATTAAGTAAACTTCTTAAACCACCAAAAAGTGCTATGGTTGTAGAAAATTTATTAATCAAGCACAAATTGTCATGCAATGTAAAGGCAATGTATATAGCCAAGCAAATCTGTTATTTATGATTGGCATTTTCATACACCTCAACAAATATTTGTAATTTACAGGATTTCCAAGAAAAATAATAATCACAGCAAATTTTTAAAAAAAAACAAAAAAACAGTTGCTTTTCAATCAATTTATAAAAAAGGTCTAAATCTGATACATTTCTGACTAACTGTTTTACTGAAAAATACCATTAAAATATGTATGTACTCAGCAGGATGTCATTGTACAGGACATCCCTGTTAGGTGTGGTAACAGCAGACTTTGACAAGAGGGGTCAGTGATACACAGCTTTTAAGCCTTCTGGGTTAGGGAGGGAGGTTATTTCTCTCGGAGTCAAGAGAAGACAAGTGGCTCAAGCTCATAACACAGTTTCCCAGTCAGGTCTTCAGGGGTGTTCTCAACAGTGCTTTGAGAATCAACATTAACATCAACATTCTTGTCGTACACGTCTGAACTGAATCCATGCTGCTCCTTGCCTTGAGTATTGTCGTCTCTGATGGGGATAAGAAATGTGGTTGTTGACCCAATATCTATATCCTTGAAAATACATGTATCATGTCTGATCAATGTTTTTTTTTACCTGTTACTGTGTCCCATATACTGTTCTATTGCTCCTCCAAACCTACTAGTAAACCTAACTATGGTATCTGAAAAAATGAGCACAAATGACAGCAAAAAGCATTATTATCATTTAAAAAGGTTTAAACTGAATCAAATTCTGATGAAATTAATGGTCATGTGTTGAATAATTTGTTCACAACTTGTGAACTGTGCAACAAGCTTTAAACAAAACATGAATGTATTTTCACTTTGCAGAGTTGTCAGTGGGATATTTACATATTTAGTAGACATGTTTGTGGCTATCTGATGAATTCAAGTTCAGTTATAAAAAATATTGGCTGACTGTGGGAAAATAAAACAAAGAGGTCTTTGGAGTGACTTTGCAATTTGTGCTACTTACCAGTACTCCACCTTCTCTTTCTCCAGACCACGTAACCTATAACCAGCAGAAGTAGTAACACCATCGTAATCAAAACTCCAGACACAACTGAAGAGGAAGAAGCACCTGTAATAATAATAAAAATAATAATAATGAATTTTATAAATTAAAGTGAATGATAGCTACATCATTGTTAAAATCCAGATGAATAATCCAGGGTTCTTACCAGGCACAGTGACATTGATTGTTTTTGAGGGAACAGAAGAGAAGGCCTTTGACGACACATTAATACCGTAGACACAACTATACTCTCCTTGGTATTCATAGTCTACTGAATGGAATTCAAAGTATGCATGATAAAAGTTACTCTGACCAATCGCTGACTTTGCTTCAGTGGTTCTGATGTTAGACTTTGTCAGATAGAAGTAACCTTGAGAAAATGTGGAAAGAACAGAGCAGGTGATGGAGAAGCTGTCGCCTTTGGTGAGCGTTATTTTGTCAGGGCTGTAGATCATCATCGTGTGAGGCGATGTCAGGGAGATGCTGGGCTTCTCCAACTTCACTGTAGCACAGAGTCAGGTTTTTACTTTTCAATCATGCATATTTAAATTCTTAACAATTCTGTTCAACAAAAAAAACATAAAAGTATTTACCTGTAACAGAGAGCTCAGCGACATTCCCTTGAGGAAAATAGATGACTTGATTTCGCAGCTGCTTTTTATATTCACAGAAGTATGACCCCGCTTGACTGAAGTCAACTCTAGGGAAGGTAAATGTTGCAGCTCCATTTAGAGAGGTCTTTTCCAACTGAAATGATCCTTGGCTTTTCCCCAACACAAATGTCCCATCTGAATGTTCTGTTCTTACAGTACACATAATGTCGACATTGTCTCCCCAGTTTACTTCTGAACCAGGTCTCAAAGTAATTTGGGGCTTCTGAAGAAGACCTGAGACAGATAAGAGGTGACAATGCATATCATTACCTGCATCATTAGCTGCATCCGCAAAGTAGATGGGTAAGAATTCATTGCCAAATTTCAATGGGCCCCTTACCTACACAGACAACACTTGCATCTTCATCATGCCCACAGTTATGTTTTCCAAAACCCATGTGTGAACACTGAGAGAGAACTTGTTCTTGACCTCTGCACCCCACATCATCCAGCCATATTGGACCAGTGCCTCTCGCAAACTGGCCACTTGAGGAAATTGCATTACTACATCCCAGCTGTCTACATACCACATTGGCATCATTCATATCCCAGTCATCATCACACACAGTTCCCCATTGACCTTCATGAAAGATCTCCACTCTACCGGAGCATTCATTGGATCCACCGACGACACGAACCTGTGCTGCAGATGAAAACAGAAATTAAGAAATTAATTAAAGGAATGACAGCATATCGCATCTGAAAAATATTTGAAAAATATGTTCTTTGAATTCTGAAACATCTATGTTAATTCAAATAAATTATATTAATACACAAAAGTTTTCATGTTAGAACTAGACTGCATGTTACAAAATTTCATCAAACGCTAATTCCAGCAGGAAAAAGGCAACTTGAACGATACATAAAAAAATAACGTGGAATGTGGAGTGCATTGTGTGCAATTCTGTCATGCAACATGACACTACATAAATCAAATAATTTTTTTGCTTCACAGAATTAAAGTACAGATACAATAGTAAAACTATGCTGTTAAAGAAACACTGGAATTTTTGAACACATTTTAAAAGGTTCTACCTCCACAAACAACACCAGCATCCTTTTCATGTCCACACGTTGAAGTTCTAACACTTTTGAGTGAGCATTGTTCAAGAGATGTCACATTAGTAAAGCATGAATCACTAGCATCCATCACTGGTCCACTGCCTTGAAGAAAATGGGCACCACCAGGAGCAGCGACAGCATGTCCACACTCCAGCAGATTACACACCACTTCAGCTTTACTCATGTTCCAGTTTGTGTCACACACTGTTCCCCACACTCCGCCATTACGAACCTCTACCCTGCCAGAGCACTGATTGGTACCATTGACCAATTGGACACCCAAACCATCTGTGAAGTAGAAATATACACACATATGTATAACATTTCATAATAATAAGAGGAAGAGCAGACATGTTATATGTTATTTTTTTTTACTTCATTTAAAAAGATTAAGAATTTTGTCCCTTCTTAGTCAGTTGCACAAAATTTAAAGTTGCAACACAATACAATAAAAGGCTGTGCTTTTTAAAACAGGAAAATAACAACTTGTGATATAGGATGAAAATTATTCAGCAGATATAGAGAATAGTTTTAGAATAAATGCAAATAACTAGAGATAGTCATGAATTTAATGGGTACAACAAACTGCAGTTTTCTCATACCTGTACAGATAACACCAGCAATGGCGGTGATGTTGCAAGTTCTGTCTGTAAATCGTCTTTGTGGACACTGAGACAATGTTGACTCCCGTCCATTGCATTCAATGTGATCAATCGAGACCTGTCCTGTGCCCTGACCATAGACAGGCATGGTGGTGATCTTGTGAGCCTTCCCACAATTCAGCTGTCGACACACCACTGCTGCATCATTCATATCCCAGGATTCACCACACACAGTCCCCCACTGGCCTTTGTCAAAGAAGTCCACTCTTCCAACACAGCGATTGGCTCCATCGGACAACTTTACATTACCTGTAAATCATATAACTTGAATGTACACTGTAAAAATTTCCCCCAGTCCCTCTTTTGGAGATGTCTAAAGTCTTACCTGAACATACAACAGATGCGTCTTCAATACGATCACGGCTGGTCCTGACATATTCTGTCAACGTGCATTGTGTAAGAGAGCTCTCTCTACCGGTGCAGCTGACTCTATATCCACTCGGTTCTTGATACTGAGAAAATGATCCTGAGAACTGTACAGGGTCTCCACAGTTGGCCTCTCTGCAAACCACTGTAGCTTCATTCCTTCCCCAGTTACTGTTAAGAGCTGGTGACCACTGACCACCATGGTAGACCTCCACCCTGCCGGAGCACCAGTCTGTCCCATTGATCAATCTGATAGTAGCTTAAAAAAAGCACACGAAAGAATACTAGAAATTGGTGGTGTCTGGATGGGATTGATGGCAATGTAGATATACCTGATGATGTTAAATTACATACGACCAATATAAAAAGCTTCAATATCAATTTGCAGTTCTTAGAGAGAACAAACTATGAATTACTTGTGTCAAAGGTGAAAAGCAGATTGGCCGTTGTGTGAAATAAATCATAAATAAAACAGAGTGAAAAACACAACTGACTAACAATTGAAGATAAAAGCCTTACATACCTGAACACACCACACCAGCATCTTCACCATGGCCACAGTCGTTTTGCCCAAACAACGTGCGTCTACAGTGTAAAAGGGAAGATTCATTACCAAAACAGTTGACATCATCCAGCCAGATGGGTCCGTGACCTTCACCAAAGAAGGCACCAGATTTGGCTGTCTGAGCCGTTCCACAGTCCTTTGCTCTGCACACCACCTGGGCATCTTTCATGTCCCACTGATCATCACACACTGTTCCCCACAGACTTTCATGCAGAATCTCCACTCTGCCTGAGCATCGGTCAGGACCATTGACGAGCTGTATTGTTGGATCACCTGAAGAGAGATCTTATAATGTTAAAAGTTCTTAAACATTAAGCTTAACTAATTAGTGTCACACTTACACATCATTCCACAGTATATAGTGGGTAAACTGCAAACCAAATACGATGATAAAACAATGCTCAAGGTGTTTGTCTAATTGTATGTGGAAATATTAGACATAATTTAAAAGGTTCTACCTGTACAAACAACACCAGCATCCTTTTCATGTCCACACGTTGAAGTTCTGAAACCTCTGGCTGAGCATTGTTGAAGAGATGTCACATTGGTAAAACATGAATTGCTTGCTTCCATCACTGGTCCACTGCCTTGAAGAAAATGGGCAGCGCCAGGAGCACTGACAGAATTTCCACAATCCAGGAGCTCACAGACAACCTTTGCTTTATTCCTGGTCCAGTCTGTGTCACACACTGTTCCCCACACTTCACCATTAAGAATTTCTACTCTGCCAGAGCACTGATTGTTACCATTGACCAATCGGACTGTCAGACCCTCTGTGAAGTTTAAAGAAAAAAACAAATAATTTACAGTATTAGAAAATGTACATGATTTTAAAAAAATTAAAAATGAATTCAAATAGATGAAAAAAGCATTCGTCCCTTCTTGGTCACTGCACACAATTTAACATTGCAACATTATACAATAAAAGTTTATGTTTTTTACAATGGCGTAAAAAAATAGGATGAGAATTATTCAGCAGATGCAAAGAATATTTTTGAATTAAATGCAAAAAAAATATACATACTAATGAATATAATTGGTGGAATAAATTGCAAAGTTTTCTCGTACCTGAACAGATAACACCAGCAACTGAGGTGATGTTGCAAGTTTTGTCTGTAAATGGTCTTTGTGGACACTGAGACAGTGCCGACTCTCGTCCACTGCATTCAATGTGATCAGTCCAGACGTGCCCTGTGCCGTGACCATAGACAGGCATGGTGGTGATCTTGTGAGCCTTCCCACAATTCAGTTGTCTGCACACAACTGCTGCATCATACATGTCCCAGGATTCACCACACACAGTCCCCCACTGGCCTCTGTCGTAGAACTCCACTCTTCCAACGCAGCGATTGGCTCCATCGGCCAACTTTACATTGCCTGTAAAGTACAAGACGTGAATGCACACTTTAAAAATCCCCCTCACCCCATCTCTTCAAGATGTCCAAAGTCTTACCTGTACATACAACAGATACGTCTTCAATATGATCACGGCTGGTCCTGACATATTCTGTCATTGTGCATTGTGTAAGAGAGCTCTCTCTACCGGTGCAGCTGACTTTATATCCTCT
>JAPQRN010022207.1:7102-17328 GCA_037367275.1 Coranthus polyacanthus | reverse complement strand
AGTAAACGTAGTAAACAAAGTAAACATAGTAAACAAAGTAAACATAACAAACGTAGTAAACAAAGTAAGCGTAGTAATTTGTGAGGACTTCAGGAATTCCATGTAAAAGTAGCAGATTTTCTTACGCTGTAAATAAACAGTACATGCAGACATATACTGTTATTCTACTGTCGTATACTGTAAACCAGTATACAGTAGTGTACTGTTAAAATCAACCCCAGAATCCCTGCTTGCAGCTATATTTATTTTCATATCTTTATTTATTATAACCTGACAGAAAGTAGGATTTATTGCTTTGATGAAGACGCCTTCATTTTCAATCTAAGAGAATTTTTCATTCAGAAATTTTCAACATATAAAGACCAACAACATACATGTCTGATATACTGTATATACATCACAAACTGGTCACAAACTGAGACTCAAAGTGTAAAAGTGAAATAAAAATACAAGCAAACTGTTTATTTCAAGATGATTTTCATACTCTTTCTGCACATTGTTCTGAACTCAAACTAAACTTGAAAAGTATTTCAGATAAATCGTTTGAACAAACACCTCTGTGAACCCAGTCTGATGACCTGGTTTCAAATATTTCCTCATTTAAATGTTTGCACCAAAGAACCCAGATGAGAGCGACGATACAGTGCACCTTCACGTCGATTCAAACTTAAAACACTGAAATAAAGTCAACTCCATATAAAAACTAATGTAATAAACAGATCTACATCTAAACAGATAAGACTGGACGCTTCCTCCTCTTCCTCCACGGTGTCTTTCAGGCCCTTGTTTGTCCTCTTTTTATCTGTAAGAAACTGTTTTTTTCCCTTCTTAGAAATGCATCTATTGATTATACCGTGTGAAAAGAACATTCGTCTTTGATTCGTCTCATTCCTGTTATTGTAGTTTGACTCAGCCACATTCCTCTGATATCTACATGCCTCAACAAGACCTTCAAGAGGCGGTGACCATGTTCATCCTTTTATAAAAACTCATGTATACAGCTTAAACTTCAGTCAACTCTGTACCATCGTGCTGACTTGTCTCCTTGCTGCGAGAATTAAAACTACCTTGATCGAGGCTCCAGTGACTTTCTGGAGAAATTCTGATGACACCCATCGTTCTGCAGATACAGAACAGACCTGTCATTAAGATGACAGAGAAACACAATGAGAGCATCAGGGATGAGTCGTGGAGATTAGACGACGTGAAGCCTCGCTGTTCAATGGAAAACACTGGAGGTGACAGTGAGCACATCAGCTGACACGGCCTCGTCCAATCACACGACACCTGCTGCTTTAATGTGTCGTTTAGAGACTGATTAACATCCCTGAAAACTCTAACCTCCAACCACTATTAACTCTTGTTATTTAACTGTTTACATCATAAATACCTGCATTTTCTGACTGTTTTCCTGGTTCCGTTTGTAAAGTATTTCACTACAGAACACATGCCCTTAAATGTAATGTATAAAGTATTCCATATTGTAAGTACTTCAACATTGACTTCATTACTATTCCCTGTAACAGAAGTAAATGGAAGCACAAAGACCTTTTATTTTCTACAGTTTCAGATTCAAGTGAAAAGCAATAAACACTTTGATTGAAGAAAGTGCAGTTTGTTCCTTTGTATCTAATCCTTTACTGATACCTTTTAAATGTCAGTGAATAATACAGTGTAGCTGTAATTAAATACAGTTGCTCATATTTGAAATAGACAGGTGAAGCCCCGCCCCCTTCTGCTTGTTGTTTTATCATGGTATCGTTTGCACGTTTGTCAGATTAAAACATCATTCTACATGTGAATAAAGTCATATCAGACTGTGAAAACACACTTATTATAAAGACTACACAACCAAAAGCGTCTCTGTCCACAGTCATCAGTGAAGACGTCTCTGCAGCTTCGACGTGACCAGACTGGACCGGTCTTCACCTCGTTTACATATCAACAGCTGGTCGTCCTGGGTCATGTGACACGGGTTTGACGAATCAGGGAAGGTGTACGTAGTGACTGATAAGAGCCAGACTGACGACGAATGAACACGTCAGCGTCATCATTTCTAAAAGTCTCTGTTTTCGTCCACATCACAACACAACCCTATCTAAAAACCGTCTAATTATTGACGACTAACTGAAGTGTCTGAAATCCAGACCGGATCTGTCCAGTGTTTCCATAGTTACCAGATGTTGATCACAGAGCGTTGTCTCCATCTCTGCAGGCGAAGAAGAGTCCGTACGCCTTCCTGTGGGACATGGCGGTGCTGGAGTACGCGGCGCTGACGGACGACGACTGCACCATCACCGTGTCGGGAAACAGCATGAGCAGCAAAGGCTACGGCATCGCCATGCAGCACGGGAGCCCCTACAGAGACCTGTTCTCTCAGAAGTAAGTACCACTACTTACAATACACCACAAGTAAACACCAACATGTGAACGCTCTCATCTGTTTCAATGTGGACATACACCAGGGTGTCTGTAACTTGTCAAATATTCAACTGTGGATCTTGTTTTCCAGAAGTTAAAGACAGGTTGTATCTTAGAACAACTCCTGAACATTTCATACATCTGTCATGAACAGTTCAAAAGTCATGACTTCTTCAACTCAGCATCTTTTTATGAACCGTCACGACCCATTTTCAAAGACCAACATCTGAAAAACTAATGAAGACATAAGGCTGACATTTTGTCTGGTGTTTACTAGGACTGATAACTATATTCTGAAAGTATGAAGCAGTCAGGAACATTTTCTGAAATCTGGTGATTTGAGGTGCAATTATCCTTCAATTCCAGATTATATTTCTTCACTTTCACATCATATTTCTTCACTTCTAGATCATCTGTCTTCATTTTTAGATCATATTTCTTCACGGTCGCATCATATTTCTTCAGTTTCAGAGTTTCTGTTGTACCGTAGGGGACGTAACAAACTGGGACGAGACTCATGACTCACTGACGCTGCCATCATGAAATGTGTGAAATTGGATTAGTGTATCAGTGAAGTAAATCACAAAACTCAGAATGTGTATCTGTGTTTCTCTAAATGTCTGGAGTGGAAAGGATGGATGAGGAGCCTGTGTTTTTTTTAGTGTCCTCAGTTTCCTCAGACCACCGGAGAGCAGTGAACGCAGCATGTTCTCATCTGTTTACTGAGATTATTCTGTTTTTAATGGTTTTCAGTTTGGAACTCAACTACTGGCCTGCACGTGGCTCCATATTATTACCTCAGCTCTGTTTGTTTGTAAAATAATGCAAGTTTTCAATGAAGTTTGGTGGAAAATGAGTCTGTGACAAACAAACGAATGATTAGTTTTTGTCCAACTGCTCCGTGGAGGCACGTTATGTCTCAGCTTCTCGTTGAAATGAGCTTCTTTTCCTTTTATCGGGAATCGTCAATTAAAAGTGAAAGTGAATGTCTGTAAATAAACACAGACTCAGTTTGAAACGTGCTACACATTCCTCCCACTCGTCTCCAGATTAGAAACATAACTTCTGAGCTTTAAAGTCACATTCGAACAATCATATTCTTATTTTTCTGACCATTTTAAGACTTTGTTTAGAGAGAACGGTGCGATCTCTGTTCCTCTGCTCATGAAGGTCTGATGTCGATAATGTTGAGTCGATCGTTATCTGTCGACCGCCTCCGTCATCGAAAATGAAGTCATCCTCATCCAGCGTCAGAGTAAACTGGAGCTGCAGAGAAAAAGTCAAACTGAATGAAAATAAGTGAAGCCGAGCGTCCACAGAGTTTTCAGACTCAGACCGTCTTCAAGTCGTGAACGTTTGGCAGCAGTTCAGGTTAAAACCAAGTCAAACAGGTTAAAAACACTTCACTCCATCGGCCTTTAATGGAAAACACTTGTCCATCAGTTGGACTTTGTGGCAAGTGTCGTAACCTGATGCTCTGCTGCTTCCACTTGGCAGAAGTTCAGGCCTTGAAGAAGGTCTGGGACCGAAAGTTTGCACATTCAAATATTTTTACACAGCCTTGAAGTCCAGAGGCTTGTTTCCATTTTTCCTAAAAAATACGTGATATATGACCAAAAACATCACTGAATGTTCACTTTTAAGAAGCTGAAACCTACAGAGTTTTTGGTGCTTTTTCCCAGAATAATTACAAACATGATTTATCAAATGAGTTCATATGTAATTATTATTATTATTATTGTAAGATTATCAGAGGTTAAGTATCATCATGTATGGGATAGTGTGTGTTATACTGCTTTTTTTGAGTTTCAAGAAGCTTTGTGTGTTCTATAGATTATCTTCATATCATCGTCGTCATCATCCTGAGAACACGTCAGGGTTAAACCTCACTTCCTGTGTCCACTATGTGAACATTTCATGGTAACACGGTGCCAGGACGGGGCTAAACAGTTGACTTCCTGTTGGGTTCAGGGTTCGGCTCCAAGAGGCTTTTTTGTGCATCTGGACCTGATGCATGTGTCAACTTTGATAAATCTGGGTCAAACTAAATGCGGGGGCTTGATTTTTGAACTCTTACGGAGGTGATAAACTCGACAGTGACACCGTTCCACAAAAACATTTCATCACAAAGGTCTTTAGTTCAAACTGAATAAATTTGAAGTTGCTCAGGTTAATTATTGTCTAAGAGGAGTTTGTTCAAATACAGCGGCTGGAAACAGCAAAAATGGTATACTCTACTCAAAAAGGCGGACTTCCTGTTGGGTTTAGAGTCTGGACCACAGACTCTAGTCATGTGACATCACCCACTGGGCTCTGAACCCAAATGTTGAAGCCTGGAGTTTTAGCCGTGGCCTTGTTGTTTTTTCACCAGAAGAGACTGTATTTGGACAAACTTTCTGTTGTTTTACCTCTGATGAAAGTAAACGTGAACTCACTGACAGTTAAATGATGATTGTTAGTGTTGCGTATTAACCTCTGACCTCAGACCAGCAGAGCTGACGTAACAGAGGTGTAGAAGAAACAGCTCGACTACAGTCGTTACCCTAACCCTCAACTGTCGTCGAGCTGCCTGTCACGAAAAAGTACATTTCATTCAATGAACAGAACGTGTGACACAGCACACATCAAAGCTTCTATTGGCCCTAAAACCTTATTAATGGACCAATAAAAAACACATTTATGAGGGTCCAGATAAAGTCCATGGGAGTCAGCACCTAGTGGCCGTCAGTGGTATTACACACTGCTACGTCCAGTGAAACCTCATGCATAGGTCTGATTTTTAAACATTTCTAGGGGGCGCTATTGAGTCAGTTTTGCCAAACCTATGCGTACGACCCATGAAGTATAGCCTCAGGTTCACGTGTCAAGTGTCTGAACACAGTTAGTCAGAAACGTGGTTGTTGTGGGAGAAAAATAATAATCTTTAAAGTTTGTCGTCAGTTGATGCTGTAGTAAAATCAGAGCCAAGGTGAACTCAACACATTCCTTTCTTCTTTCTCCTCAGTGTGTTGTTTCTTCTACACCTCTGTTACGTCAGCTCTGCTGGTCTGAGGTCAGAGGTCGGTTTGTCAACTTGTTTGGTTTCTGCAGCTTTAACAGGCAGTTTGAAGAAGAAAACGTTCACACGCCGCAGCTTTGGTCATGTCGGACGGTAATAAGGCTTCGTAGTGTTTCCTGTAAGATGGTTTTAAGGTGCAGAGGAACAAAGGCTCACGTTGGAGCTAATGATGAAGGTGGAGGCTCTTGTTGATATTAAGTCTTTATTATCGGCCTGTAAATCCTCTGATGTGAGTGAGGAGTCTTACAGCAGATGCCGTCTGAGGCAATTAGAGCCGACTGCTTCTAAATTTCTGTTAACGAGGGACTGTGACTTCAGCGTGAAGCCCAGTCCCAGCGACTCGCCTCCAACTCCACAGAAGAGCTGCTGTTTCACACTTAAAGGCGCTAAAAGGTGTTCTGTGTGAACGGAGTTGAATCAATAACGGAGCTTGACGTTGAAGTCAATTAAGCTCACATGAAATGAGCTCATATTAAAGAGCTCCGCTGTGAAGCCAACAGGATTATTCACGGTGTGACGTGTAAACAGAGGGACATGTGCTAATTATGGATTTGACTCGGCAGATGTCTCTGCAAAGGCTGCGCATTTTTAGGAAATTCAATTATCTCCTTCAGTCGGAGTTAAAGATGAAGAGTGAACGCTCTCCTCCTCTTTCCCAAACACAAATTGATCCCAGTGCGAGTTTGAAAATCGTGCATCATTTAGTAAATCTGCTCATTATTACATAACGAGCAACTGCAGAGAAAACCTGAAATGTGGAAACTTTCTCATCCGTCTCATATCGATCACCTGCCGAAAACAGACGAGAAACAAACGAGACGTGAAGCTGTTAAAGGGTTTCAGTTTATTTATAAGATCGTCAGTAAAGTTCATCTGATTAGATTCTCATTTAAGAAAATAACTGGATTTTTAAAACTCCATTGACGCAGACACTTGAGGATTTATTTGTTGTGGTTTTTAAATATCTCAGATTTCTGCCTCAATCAATGAATGATAAATCTGATTTAATCTGATTATTTTCTACTTATAATCTGTACCACTTCTGTGTATTCATAGTGAATGTATTAACAGAGCCAATTTACAACCATCAAATATTGACTTTATACATAAATTTACATGCATTTACCAACTAAAATGCAAATAAATTGGTAATAGTAAGAAAAAAATAAGTACATGCACTGAAATTTAAATAAACAACAAACATACAACTGACATCTGCACATATTTATTACAGAATATATAGTAAAACACTATATTTCTCTTTTTTTATTATTTAACTTGCAGATCTGTCACAGGTTGTTGTTTGACTTGATACAAGCTTCATTTAATTCAAGTTTAAAAATAAGATGAAGAGTATTTAATGCGTGTTTTCTTGTAACATGCGCCGCTGCCTCCTCTGCTGTCGACCGCTCAGAATATTCCAGTTATTTCATTTAACTTTTATTTAACCAGGAAAGAGCTACATGCAAACATCATATGATTTGAGAGCAGCTCCTTGAGTTTCAGGTCATTTTGTCATCAGTTCAGAGCAACAGGTTTAAACACATTTTTCCAGTTCGGCTCAGATTTCGTTACTGACAGAATAAATCCTGAGACTGTAACTACATGTGTCTTGACAGATGTCGACGTGAAGTGGAAGCAGATGTAAAATGGACTCATAGTGACGACCGAGGGATTTAAAATCCATGATAAACCTCTGTGATGGACAGTATTCAGAGCATGTAAATCATAGTAACCCAGGTTCAGTCTCTTCAGCTGTCGATGGATGTGAGACGTCAAGTAAAACACATACAGATACAGACTGAATCTGAGAACCTGCCCAGTAATGACTGATGGCTTTGATTTGACATTTGAAAACTAGTGGTTTTGTTTTCAATCATGTGTTGAACGGTGTTAATAAGTGAGAAAGGCCCAGCTGGAGCTGCATATATCCCACTGCATGCTTTGTGACTGAACGGTCTTTAGAGGGTTGGTTCAAACTGGAGAACCTCAAGAGCAGCAAAGCGTTTGAACGTTAGCCCTGAAAGACGTGTTCCTCTGTGGCCAGACCTTCACATTAAAGAGTCTGAGGCAGAGCCACCTGAGTTTAAATGAAACCTCAGACTCTCCTCTCTGCACCTGCTCTCCCAGGTGGAACTGCCTCTTTGATTTGGTGTGTGGGATGAAAAGCAGCAGGATTCAGAGTCCTGAGGAGCTCGTCTCAAAGCCTCTGAACTCAGGCTCTGAAGTCAGAGAAGGGCAGCCATTACACAGCTGCTCACAGCAGGAGGGAAAGGAAGGATGTTTGATGTTTACCACATTCGGCCACAAACTCGACAAGTAAACCGAGGAATGAGGAAAGAAAACAAACAGACTGACATTTGAGGCGACGGTGACAGAGTGAAGAGAGATGTCAACACAAAGTGGCAGAGCAACGGGGCTGATGGGAAACGAGTCCAAACATGTCATCTCCACTTCTTTCAGGATGACTTGATCTGACTCCGTCCTCCATCGTCTGTTCAGACCACGTTCATACGAACTACTTTCAAACGGTCACATCCTCAGCTTTCAGGACTCTGAACTTATCACAGTTTGCTCAGAGAACGAAGGGTTTTCCTTCATCATAAGGCTTTGGTGCAGCATCGAAACCACATTCATGTAAAATCAACTACGTGACTTTTCCCAGATTTAATGATTTTGAGTTTTTTTATTTTACTTTGTCTTTTTGTGTTCATCTGCTCTAGCTTTTCCAGATTTGCATATGTGGATCGGATAATAATGGTTGAAAGTGATGTGAAATAATTTTTTATTGAAAAAATATAAAACATTTTCTTGCCTCACTGATGTTGAAGATGCTGGAATCCAGACAGAACTTAAACCTCTGAAAAGATCTAGAAAACTCTGGAATGTGTGGTGAAAACGGTCATGATGTAAGTCCACAGAGGGTCAAGTGGTTCACATCGTCCTTAGGCTTTAAGAAGTCTTCTTCAAGGTGTTTCAGGTGGTTCATAACAGCTGCAGTGACATCTTTTCCTTGAGGTGTTTCTATTGATGTGAACATGGTCATTTGGACAGTTTTTCCTAGTGTTTTTAGATCATTTCTAACACATTAAATGAGTTTGGTCTGTGTTTCTGAAGTATTTGGTGTAACTGCTTTCTGAGGTGTTTCATGTTGTTTCTATGGATTGTTTAAGTGTTTCTCAACAGTCTGCAGTTGTTGAGTATTAAGGCTATAATAAGTGCTCTTGTCATAAATGTTTCCGAAGCATTTGAAATAGTTTGCGGAGGTGTTAATAAGTGCTCACTGATGGACCACCACAGTAATATGTGATGTTCTTAGACCACATATAGAGCTGTGGAACCACTAGACATCCCTGTCCTTCACCGTGACAGACTCACAACCTCCTGAAAAAGACTAAGACCTGCTGCAGTTTTACACAGGAAGCAGCTGATAATACAACTGGAATCACATAAAACTTACATAGAGCTTCCATAGTAACAGTGGATGACAGACTCAGAGAGTCTCATAGATGTAACATCAGTTGGAAAAGAAACATGAGCATTTTTATCAAGACGGACATGAAAACAGACACTGCACGGCAAAGATATGAAATACTGTAAGCATGAGAATGTAGTAGTTTGTCTCATCCTATGTCTATAGTTTGTGCGCATACAGTCTCGTACAGTCAAGGTCTTAATTGGTTCAATGTGCATCATATTAGACAGTTTACACTGATGCAGTGCAGATTTATGTACAGATCTGTATCTGTTATCATAATGTAGTCGCTTTTTTAAAGAAAGAGCAAATGTTATTAGTTGGAACTTTTTCACATGTGAGTGAAAACAGCCGGACTGAACTCGTCGTGCCCTGTTGACCTCTGTCAGAACTTGGAGTGTTCCTCGTCTGATCCAGGTTCTGGAAGCGTTCTCTCCCCTCGCTCCCCCACACTTCCTGTTTAATTAAGCAGCTCTGTGTTTATTTAGGGATTAATTTGCGGTGCAGAATAGAGACAAAACTGGTAGTTATTAATGAAGTTTGTGCACTGGGCTCAGCCCAGTTCAGCAGGCGTCCAACGGCCCGAGGCGTCCTCGCAGCGCTGCGCTCGGGGACGGCCTCCAATAATGTGCCCGAGTGTTAAATTGAGGGCAGAGCTATTGTTCAGTGTGAAAACCATTATCTCCACATTTCCAACCATCATTTTAATACCTCATCCCATAACTGCTGTATTACCTCCATCCCTGGGTTTCCATTTGATAATCCTGCCATTAATAACCTTTGCAGACTTTGTTGCTTCTGCTGCTCATTTGTGCTGTAAAACTATTTTGTCCTCGGGGTGTTTGGAGGGGGGCGGGATGGAAACTGCAGCGTGCTGACCTTCAACATGTTCATGCAGGGTTGAGCTGATTAAATATAGCAAATTGGGCTCTGATTTTACTGCAGCTAAAAGCAGATTGTACGTCTGTGGTTGTTGCAGAGTTTGCTTAATTAACTCATAACTCAACACAATGAGAGGCAGCGGCGTCTGTGGTGAAATAATGCATCATGTATGAACGGTGTAAGAATGTGTGAGTTCAGAGGAGACGATGTGAACCGAGACAGGAGACGTTCAGGGACATCAGGACAGAATAGGGTTAGTTTCAGATCCTGTTCTGGTTTTACCACCTGCATAATAAAGTCAATATCCATTTAAGTCTTTGTTATATGTAGAATATTTCCTCCTCTTTTTCTTGTCGTCATCCAGTCGTTTCTGGAGCACTAGGTCTAACG
>JAPQRN010022206.1:0-24154 GCA_037367275.1 Coranthus polyacanthus | reverse complement strand
TTGCAGAGTAGGGGGAGTAAGAGAGACGTTTCCTATTTCACATGAAAACTAGGATGTTATGGAGAGCATACTACATTATTCTTTTTTATAATTTCTCTTACAGCTATTGCTTTGAATTACAGAGGACTTTTTGTCAAAAGCGAGAAGGAGATAAATCAAAAATTCATCTGAAGAAGTTCTGCATAGGGTGAGGCGAATATACCTCTTGTGGAACCAACATTTGCAAAAGTTCTATCTCCTTAAGCAATTATTAGCGGTGATAGTTTGACATGTACAAGAGTTGTCAACAACTGACTTTAAACAAAGTACAAAGCAGAAGTAAACAGTGCCTTGGGCAAAATTAACTTGGGGGACTAGCCACCTCATGAATTATAAATGGCTATCTATTACTGCAGTGAGTGGTACTACCAGGAGGCTTCACTGGAATAGACTAACCTATTTTCAACGCATCTGAAAGTCAAGTGACAGAGAGGCACTAAAGAATGCAGTTCAGGGAAAAATGAGCCTGTTATTTAGTAAACGAGTTGTGTAATTTCTAAATTGTACCAAACTAACCATGGAATACCCTCAGGGGTTTGTGTCATCTGCTATACACGTTTGCCTACTAACTGCCATTCACTTGCAAATTAATTCCCTTCCCAGAGCACATTTTAATCCATCTAATTAGCAAAGTGGCCTATACATAAAAGCCTATGTTTTATCTTTTTAATCCTCACCTCCCTGATGCTGCATGGAAATAATTGAAATGATGTCAGCTCAGATTACATCAAATCAGAATGATTTTGACAAACTGGATTTAGACATTAGTTTGTCCTCTTTGACGATCCCTGTAGACGAACACTGCTTCTGCACATCTCAGGAGAAACGAAGTTTGAACTCAATTACAGCAAAAATACACAGGTTCAGTGGAATTCCTCTTCACATACCTTCAGAGTATTTCTCTTGTCATAATTCTCAAGGTGGAAATATAGTAGGTCTACTGACCTAAGATGACAAAGAATAGGGATTAGAGAAGCTCCCAGATGCAGATCTGCTGGAGCCACGAGGAGTATGGCTGGTCAACATTGATAAAAGACAGCAGCATGTCCTAACTAGGGACTTGTGTCTGACTGTGCCTTATGGGCTCTGTCTCAGAAAGGTGGTAAAATGTCTGGATTGGCACCTCTCTGGATACACAGCTGTAACCACTGGAGAACTCAAAAGCCTGAACTGCCGAGACTCCCTGTAGATCGAGCTGCACACCAAAGGCTTCTTCAGACATGCAGAGAAAATAGATGCTGAAAGTCAATTAAGTACAGCACGTAGGGTGGTATTTTAGTGGCGCAGCACTCACAACTTGTCACAACGTACAGATCTTTGTCTTTATCAGAAAATTACCCTCAGCTTTTAGTTTAAGGTCGGATTCAGTATCAGAACCTTTATGAGTAACCGGTTTGTCTAATCTGAAAGAAGCTGGGCTACATCTGCAGAAGGCAACGACAATTTCCACTATGTCAGACGAGACGAAAATGATGAAGCTGCACACTGAACTGCAAAACTGAATTGTGGGAATACTTCACCTGGTCTTACTTTCAGTGTACACACACACACACATACAATACAGAAGACACAGTTTGCTTTTATATTCCCCTTTTTCTCTTCCTATCCCTTTTGCAATTTGCAAGTCTTTGCACAGCATGTGCGGCTCTGCCTCATCTTCAAAAGACCAGTAAATACAATCTTTTTACACCAGTGAAAATAAACCCATAGCTGAATACAGTAGGAAAACAACACTGTGATCTAGCTCTACAAACACCATGATTGGCAGGTGTATGGCACAAAGTAGAATTCAAGCACAGCTTCACACATTAATTGTAGCTGCCGCTAAAGGATGTTAACCAATATATATTCAATGCTCCCTTTTTAGACTCAGTTCTGAGGAGTCACTCTTCAAGCATGGCGGTGTTATGTGAGCCGCACCGCTGTAGATTCCAGGAGACTTGAAATACCTTTTTTAGTCAGAGCGTCACTGCAGAACAACATCCCCCCCAGCTGTTTATTGGCAACAAAATAAACTAAAATAACTTCAGTTTGTTTTGAATTGAAAGTCTTCATAAATGAAAATAAACAGCACTGCAGCTATGTGCTGCTGAATATTTTTTCCCATAAAAATGAATATATATTTACTTTGTATACTTTGCTACATCAATATTTAATTTTCCCTTATTTGATTTTATTGTTTTGACAAGGTCCAGAATTATTCATCACCCTGGACACAGTGAGGCCAGTGCGCTTTGTTGTTTTCTGAAGCTTTATTACGAGCTTCAGTTGGAAGTCTATGCAAATCCGAGAGAACACAGGATCTGGTGGTGAACTTTACAGATGAAAGTAGCTGTGATCTGGTAAAAAAGGACAGTGAACACAACACTGCATAATATTAGCAAGGTGGAGTTACTTCTATTGACTCATAATTGTCCAACATGCCTGGGAGATACACAGATGAGTTCAGGGGACTCCAAAATCCTTGCCCCTTGTTTTGCATAATATTCAGCTTTGCATGGAAGCGGTGAGGGATGTGGGGAGGGGCAGGTGCGAGTGATCTTACCAGTGTCTCCAAGTCATTTTGTTTATCATTCAAATGAATACCTTGTTCCATTATCCATGAGGGAGCGGGAGTAATGTTTTAATGTCCCCTACTCATGCCTTGTCTTTTGGCCTGAGCTGACAGCACTGCACCCATCGGTGTCACAGATGATGACAAAAGACAGGAGGAGGGTTGCAAAACAGGTAATTACCTCATACCTACACATTTTTTTTAAGGGCGAGTCTCCTCAGCATTCATATGTCTGTGTATAATTAGGGAAACCGGGCTGTGGCGTGAGGTTGCGTTTGAGGACACGCAGACTTGGGGACTTTCATGAAATCTGAGATAAAGGGACACAGTACTCGTGCCCTTCACTCCATCTTGTGTTTATGCTGCATGCAGTACAGTAAAAGAGGCTTCTCAAAGGGATCCTTTGCCTTTATCATGCCGTATGTGATTGATTATTTAGTGGAAAACTCCACTGCTTAAATCAGTGTGAGCAGCAAATAAAGTCAAATAACAAGGGAGAGTGCAGGTCTGAGGGAGGGAAAGATCTCAAGATGTTTTTGAAGCGAGTTAGAGTAGCCAAAGGCGAGTAGATCTTCATGCTTTCATATCCCTCGTTTTAATATTTCTCCCTCGTTTTAATGATGTGCTTCCTATCCTTGAGTAAAGTTCTTCATAGCCAGTCTTTTTGCCAGAGAGAATTTTTTTTCTCTTTGAAATAAAATGTAAGTATATATTTAGTCTCCTAGTTTAAAGGCTTACAGGCCAAGGCAGAAATTCAAATTTGTGCTTTTATGAATAAGCATGTTGACGGTTGTCTGGCTATTTCCAAAATGTTAACAATATATTAATAAACAGTGTAGAGATTTGCTCTAAAGCTTTGCTGAAGGAATGTGTAGCTTTAGTGTAGAAATTAACATAAATAATCATGTTTAATTAAATGTTAAATTATTTTCATGACACTTTCATCATCTGTATCTTAATTAGAGAAAAAGACTGGTTACTGTAAAAAAAAACCAAAAAAAACATAACATACTTATGAGGGTCAAAAGAACACGGCATGCATCTGGATGCATACTGGGACTTTGCATAAGGAAAAAAAAAAAATCAAATATTGATGGTGATTGTGGAGAATATTTCAATAGAAAAAAAAAAACAATGAAACCCAAAGCAGCAGACAGCTGTCATTATAACACCTTTAAGTGTTTGAGGCCCAGATATCAAAGGTGTCCTTTTGATACAACCAGCCTTACAGAGGTCTGCTCTCTTTTAAACATATCTATAATGAAGGCACCTCATCACACTCTGTCTCAATTACCAGCCAGAGCCTTGCGCTGTACTTCCAGCCTAAGGCCGCCTTTATACCTGCATGTCTTTTTCTCCTTGACTAAAAGACACTGCCCGCACTTGAAAGGACATGCAGCCAATAAAGTCGGCATATGTGACATTTCTTAGTCTGCATTAGGAGGCTGCCGTAACTAGCACCCATGATGTTGAATTCGTAAAAACCTGTAAAACTCCACCCATGAAATACAAGACAGTGAATGAGAGGGACACAGTATAATTACAGCTGATAAAGTGGACAAACAAAAGGCATTCACTGCCAAGGCTTCTTTTTATTTACAAAAAATGTGCCTACAATCCAACATTCAAAAGCCAAGGGAGAATTAATGTGTTGGAAAGATTATAGCATAGTTTTAATTATATTACTTTTTTGCCAATATTTAGTTTATGAGCCTTTCAGAAACTATAACGCTGACAGTTATAGTTTTACATGTTAACAGTGAAGGGTTTAACTATGCAGTTTAACAGAACCTATTGTTCTGTATTGTTCTGTAACAAAATATTAACAACTTTCCGGCAAAGACGTTGAAAGGGAAATATGTATAGAACAATTCCCCTCCTCCCCTGTCTTAAGGCAGTGATAGCCATTGAAAAAGTGCTGGTTCAGTCTCCCTCTTTCTCTGGGCATAGCTTTGATCAGTCCCACCTCAAGACTTATCCTGGAGGGAGCACTGCACTCCTATTCTCCATGGCTAATCATACTTCCTGTCTTTGTCTTTATGTGCTTTAGACAAGCGTCAGATAGAAGCACAGGAACAGATTTGCCCCGAGAACCTGGAGAATAAAGCCTCTGGTTGTGCTGCGGCTTGTCTTCTCCAGCGGATTTCCTCATGAATATTTCCACTGTTTTGGAGTGGTGGATTTCAACCCATTGCTGCTTTAGGAAAAGGTGCTTTTTGATCGAGTTTTTTTTTTTTTTTAAGCCTTTCACAGTTCAAGATGCCAGAGTAAATGTACTGTTTGTCACCTGACTGTGGTGGGAAGAGTATTTTTAGCTGTACAGTTACTTAGACATAAAGGCCAGATGTTAGATCCTGTTGTACAGTCTATACATACTGTTTTTTTTTACTCTGAGCTACGGCGGCTTGTTTAGTAACAAGCACTACACCCAAGCAATGAAATGGTTAAGAAAATAATTTCACATGCACAGCATATTCTTTGGGCTCAGGCGATATTGCTCTGCCTGCCACCAGTGGCACTTTTCACCAAGAAACGTGCTTTGTGTATTTCAAACAAGTACAGAAAAGACCATTTCTGCCAGGAGCCAAAAGAGAATGAAAAGAAATAGACAAAAATCCCTTTTCTTTTTTGGGGAAGCTGAAGGCTATGAAAACCATCTTGTGTTCTATTTTGAACTCATTTCCATATCCAAGGCCACCTGAGGGAGGTCAGGCTGCTCTGGCCAACTTCTTCACAGAGAGAGGGACTTTAACTGTGACAGGGACACAAACTGGAGCACGAACCATATTCCAACATTCCAACACCCACGCCACTCATTATCCTCACTGGCACCACCAAGACTCTCACATAGAGAGGGAAATTAATCGCCATAAAAAACAGAAAACAACAAAATCATTTTTTCCTTTACTTCATCCTTGCTTTTTTCCCCTTCTGCATCAAAGCCCACACTCTCTGCAGTGCCCTAGGGTTAATTAACATGAACCAAACAGTGAATGATCAGAGAGAATGGGAAATCTCCATAGGTTAAGTGTCACATGGGAAACGTGTTGTCAGAAGAAGAAGGCTGTTTTTTTTTTTTGCTGCATGTTCAAAATCAAATGAAAGAGTAGCGGTGCAAAGGGAAGAAATTTGTAGACACCTTTCCAAAACTTTGCATTTCTCCTGTCAGAGAAGGCAGAGCTTCACAGACTGGGTTCAAACAATATCTGTAATCCATGACATTTTGATGAACAAAAGATCTTTTCTCGAACTTGCTGATTTTTCATTGGATTTGCACCCATCCCGTACAACATCATTACAGTTCACTTTAGAGAAGTACACACAACACAGTTCCATAATGCGATATAAGCAAAAGCTTGCAGGTAAAAACACATCCATCAGAAAGTTAATCACTGCTTTTAAAGACCTACTCATTGAAATTGTGTCTCCTCTTGTTTTATCCCTGAAGGGAAAAAAAGAAAATGACTTCATGATCCAGAAATATCCTGGACAGCATGTCTTGCAGGTGAAATAGTATGATTTCTCTCTGTAATAATCTGTAATAATTAACATGGGCTCCTCTTCTCTCCCTGTGGCTTGCCGCTGACATTTGGTTCATGCTTGAGTGTCTGCCTAGCTGATTTCAATCTCTTGCATGAAGGTGAGGCTGTATTTGTGTGTGTGTGTGGGTGTGCGGGTGCATGTGTGCACAGGGTCCAGTGGCCGGTCTGACAAGGACGCTGGTGACAAGGCCTGCCTTCTGAACATGGGATTAAGCATCATGACAATATGGATTAGAGAACCACTCAGTCAATCCCAAACCTCCAACAGGTTAGTGGTGGATAGCTAAACACTGCAACACAAATGACTCTTGTCAGTGTGTTTGTGTTCTTGCAAAAGTGCATTATGCAAAGAGTCATTTCTCGCTCGCTTCTGAACACATATTTTGACAATTCCTGAATTTATCGCAACGATCTCGATACATTTTGTCTACTTCGACACACCATATTGATTTACGGTCGGGCTGCGAGGATGAAAACACCTCAGAATGGTCATCTCATCCATTGCCGCAACAAGCCTTATTTAACATTATTACATTATGTATGCAGGCTTGAGTATGGATAATGGATGAATCTAAAGCAAAGCAGTTTAATTACCCACCATCATTCTGTCTCACCTAGCTGCGGAGCACACATCTTATTAGCCATGGTGTAAATAAACATTAATATGCCAAACTGATATAGACTATCCTCCCCCTTGTAGTTCTTGCTATATTATCATCATCGCTGCAAAGTACACACGCCCAAACTGATCCAGTGGCATGTGCAAACAACAGAGGAGCTGCCGAAGCCAGGGCCAGACCATTACAACCACTTCACAGAAAATTATCATTAGTGCATCTGGCTGGAGGCCACACAGCCCCATCAAAAGATTAAACTGTACACACACCATACAAATGCAGTACTCATCCTATAGGATATCAACAGGAAACTTGTGCTTCCATTATCTTTGACAGATATTTAATAAAAACAAGTGGATCACAGCGACATTAGCATGCGCGGACTCTTTGTCAGACAATTCCCTTTTGCAGACCAGTGAGTGGCAGAATAGGCACAGGGGGATGAGGACTGTCTCTGTGGGCCACCCCAAGCAGGAGAGACAGTGAATATAGATAGAAAGCGTGTAGGTTAACCAGCCACAGGGTATTCTCATCCCTTCAGCACATGGCAATAGAAAGGAAGCTTCAAGCAAAGACAAAACTCAGCATCCAGTCCAGCCGTGAGCATCAAATACTGCTGATGTGATAAACTGTATAAAAGTCTAGATATGTCTCCAGGCACTTTTTTTTTAACAAACTGGATTGTAATTAGTATCAGATATGACTGGTTTCACGTACAATCCAAATATCGGTAACAAAGGAATAGTGTTTTTGTTATGTCACCTTCACCATATGAATAAATACTGAATTGAAGAGGCTGAACTGAAGCTGTAGATTAGTAAAGGGCTTCAAGTGGAGGGTGTAGAATGTCTTTTTCTTTCTCAAGTTGATAGAAACTGAACTCTTCAAAGACATACATTGTGATGCATGTACACAGAGCTCTTTTATAAACTTCTCGATATGTCTTTTTAGTCTGCAGATGGACTGACTGCAGCCAGAACCCAAGAGGAGACAGGCCTTATTCTGGTTTCTTATGTTGTTTCAATCACCAGTCTGCTGAACAAAGGAGGCAGCCTGATGGCATGACGAGTGCACAGAACTCATCTGCCTGCGCTGTTGTCTCAGTTTGAGCCTCATAAAAGGAAGCGGGTCTGACGATGCCAGAGGCGGGGGATCCGGCTCTGCGGTCTGAGCAGAGAAACATCAGCAGAGCTCCATTCTTTAGAAGGAGATGTCCTTCAGTGTGGTGCCAACTCTCCCTGGGGCAGCAGCACAAGACGCAGCCTCTTATTTACCATATACAGGATCTCTCCGTGGCCTTAATGAGCCAGGATATTCAGCATCACAGAGACAAAGGCCACGCTTTCACTGAAGAAGCTGTGGTTTTGCTGAATTAAATAATGATAATTAAGAAAATATTAATCAAACTCTGGCTGTCTCAGCGCTGCAGCTGTGTTGAGGGAGCAGGTCTTCTAGCTTAGCCTGTAGGAGTTCTCATTTAGAGTTTGCCTGCGACCTATAGAGCTGCAGGCAAACTCACACAAACACACACACAGATGCACACCATTAAAAGAAGACCTTTGTGGCCTACTACTCTATAATTAAACACCCTTTGGTACTCTGAACAAAAATTCTGTGCCGGGTTCGAATGTGTCAAGGAGAGAGGGATGAAAAGAAACGTTACAAAGCTGTTGGTAGTCTAAGTTTCTTTAATGCAATGAATTAATAAAAAGCACAAACTAATACCTTCCCGATGTGCAGTTGGTATGTCTGGCGGGCTGGCAGCAGCTATACAGCTGTATTGTGAAACTTTAATGCTGCTGGATGCCTGAAGCGCTGCCTGGGCTTTGTCTCTGAGGTGAAGGGAGGAGATTTCCACATGTTAGATCTAACTGGGACAAGTGTGAGAAGAGGGAAAAGGATTCGTCTGACCATCTAGGCCAAAATGACCACGATACAGCCGCGACAGTGGGGAATGGTCGGAAGTTCCTTACTGGTATCTCTTTTTTTTTTTTAATCTTTTTTTTTTTCCTCCACCACTGCCTAAACATTAGTTAATCAAAACTCATCTCAAATTCAAATGTTATTAGGTGATTATACAATATTATTCCTCACCTTTTAGGCCTCAGAGTGCTTGTCATTTGGCTCTAGTTGTTATGGTAATGCAAGATATTCCATCTCCTTCCCAGCATGCTCTGTGTTTGACATTCATGGGGTTAAAGTCCTCTGAATGATGAAGTGCCAGCGTTTGGGACAGTAAATTGCATCGTTTCAATTGAGAAGAGAGTTCCCCTTGGGTTTGCTGGAGGTCCCTACGGGCTGGCCTTGAACAGAACAGCATGTTGTACATCCATATAAAAAAGGGAAAAATATGGTGGTACTTTCCTCTTTATGATGCAGAGATTAATCTGTCATCATATTCGTGCATAAATCTCACTCCCTGCTTTGCAAAATACTGTTTTACCTCACTTTACACTATATTTTATTTTTTTATTGCCTATAAACATAAACCATCACAAAGGGCTAATGTTCTCATCAATATTATTACAAAATGATCATAAATCCAATGCCTTGTTAAAATTTGAAGCCACTTCGTTCCTCACTTACTCAACCAGCAAAAATATTAGACAGAAGCATTATTTTATCAGGCAGTTTCTCTCACAGTAATAGATGATATTCTTTCATATTTGAGCTTCAGTACACCACTTTATTTTCATTAGATTATTAAATCCTTTCCTTCACATCCTTTTACTTGCGCTGTGTTCAGCAGTACTGATCTTGCCTTTTGGGGCCATTTTTTCTTATACTTCAGTAGAAATGCCTTGACAACACTGTGGTGGTTATTTCATCCTGAGAGACCACAAACTAAACAGCAGTAACACACTGTATAGACGCTTGTTTAGTGGTATGCAAATCATCTTTGCCGGAGGTAAAATTAACATTTTTAATTAAAATATTAGCACCAAACAAACACAGAAAAACACACTAATGATTAAATCATCCTGATAGAACCTCTTAGTGGAAAATAAGGAAGATTTCTTATAATTCTTTGCAAGAAATGATCCGGTATGGATGACACTTGACTTTTTACAGGAGGTTAAAAATGTTGTTCACTGTTTGCAAAAAGTGCAGTTGAAGTTTTGCATTATAGCGCAGTTATTTTAAAGGGAATATAAAAGCAACAAAAAATATTATTGCATGTCCATTATGCGAATAAAATATATATACTGGCTTAGTATTTTTTATATACATTTTAATACAATTTATTCCCTTTATCAATGAGGGAAACTTAGGAAAATATGATGAAATGTCAATAATCATTTGCTATAAAACCTTTGATTTTATTTCAATTTAACATTGCATCGTCTACAATTCTTCAGCAGGCATCAGATATTTGAAGCCATGAGACATAGAGGAGCGCTGTAGCTTTCTGAAGCTGCTTTTACTGCTACTATAGCGCCCTCTGGTGAACACTTATGCACACTTCAAGCAATGACAACTAATACAACGTCTTTATTGAAATTTTTGTATTCAAAATTATGCTGCAGTACAGATTCTTCATTTATCAAAACGAGCATTTAATCCTTTAAATGTGTTCCGCAGAAAAAGCAGGGTGTGCTTTTGCCGCAGAGTTTTGTGCGAGTGTGATATTCACGATCAACTTGACAACTCCAGCTTTCCCCAAGTTACAGACTATGAGTCATTTTTATTCCTCCTGGCCAAGCAGGCCGAGCAGAACCTTCTGATAATCTCCCTTGGTGTGTTCCTACAGATGCAAAATTAACAGCGGTTAGAGGAGTAACGTGACAGGACAAGCCATGGTATAAATCACGAAAAGGCCATGGGCACGTACGAATAATTCACTCACCAAAACAGTCTTGTGCAGAGACTGTCCATGCTGGGTTTTGAATTCAGAGCAGATCTTCTTCAGGTCCACTTCACAGCGTGACACTATGATTCTTGTCACCATCTTCTCTTTGGCTCCTTTACTCTGAGCAGACAAGTCAGCACTTGCTTAAGTTCTACATGCTCTATACTTAACTACAGCAGCTGATGCAACACTGTTGTAAGACAACTTTTCCCAACTTCATATTCTGTGTTCCTGCAGCAAAATTTCACTTTCACAAGCAGATGTACTTCTTACATCTGCTCTCTCCCCAAAAAAGTCTGGCCCTCAAAATAGCCACATTTCAGCAAGAAACATAAGAAGTGCACTGTAACTACCTTCATGGCATCATGCAGCCTGTTGGCAAAAAACAGCTGTTTGTTTTCAAAGCACTGAACTGGAACAAAAGAAACACAACAAACGTTCACTATTATAGATCTTGTATTCGATGTGTCATGTTCTATTAATATTATGGAAGTGATCCATAAATGAATCGACACAGCAAATTTGTAATTATGAACCAAACTCAAGGAAATTGTAAGTGGTAATAAAACAAATTGACAATTAAAGAGGGGTTTACCTAATACCAGAAAGGACCTTTGTAAATCTCCTTTAACCTCCTTCATAATGCTTTCCTGCATGTCGTAGGGGCTGTAGCTCTTGTATCTCTGAAACACTGCCAACAAGATAAAACATATCCTCTTTAGCAAACCGGTAATGTTTTCGTGAATCAGTAATCAACATTTTTAACAACGATGGAACGAGAAAACGGGGTGCGCTACCTTTTTGCAGGTGGGGTACACTTCTCTCAGACATGATGGAGATCCAGGTTGCCACATCGGTTCCTCTAATCTTTACTCCAGCATCATAGAGCGCCTGAGTTAAAACGACAACATACAGATGAAGGCATTCATACTTTAATCTACAATGTTACTCGTTTTTACTGGTTCTTGTAACTGATAATTGCTCATTTGCGATTGTACAGGTATGCAAAGGAAATGAAAGACTTTACAAAGCTAGGCCACATCATCCATAGTTCTCGTATAAATGTTTCTTGCTCGGTTGAAGGAAGAACTCAAAGTTAGAATATTTCTGGTAAAGTACAAAACTACAAATCAAATATGGTATGACTTAATGAGCGTAGTCAACGAGCAGACTGTTTATCTCGATGATGTTTTATATTTGCACATAAAATACAAAGTAAATTTACATTAATAGTGTTGTTAAGGTGGAAGAATACATAGAGGTGAAGTTTAAAGGGTTATGACAGCCAATTGGAACATGAGGTTCAATTATTATTGTTAGGTTAAGTGACACTTCAGTACTTTTCCTTTACGTTTTAAAGACATATAATGTTGAATTTAAGGTACTATTTATCTTCTATGGATTTACAAAGTGAAGTGAGCAACTTACTCTGGCATCTTGATCGATCTTTTCATAATCTACAATAGCAGACGGTTCTGCTCTCTGAGTCTGCAAACGAAAAAGACGTGACTCAGGTCAGTTTGAATAGTGTCACACGAATCACAAGTGCGGCCACTGCACATTCTCACCTGAACAAGGGCCAAGAGAAGCTTAGCAAAGTTCCCAGAGGTGTCACCTGCAACGTCTTTTTCCAGGTCCTTCTTGAACACTGCGGGAATCGATATTTTCATTGACGACATTCAGCTCTTTCTGCATAACCTGAATCATTACTTAAGTATTAAATGCCCTGGCCCACAATTCATTAAGACAGGATACAAGATGTCTAGTGGACGAAGACATGGTAATATACTGGTTTAATGGTGGGACATAATCAAAAAGTTTTGCACGAATGAATAAGAAGTTTACTTAAGACTTACGCTCTTTGTAGACCTTCTTGATCTCCTTCAGCTCAGTGTTGCTGCGTGAGCACAAAATCTCAATCAGCGTGTCTTCATCTGTTCCTAAGCCCTTAAAGAGGGAAAAAAAATGTATTACTCTTATGCTGGGACACCACATAACCAGAGATAATCACAGAAAAAAAAAACTAGTTTTGTCAGAATTCCAGGAGAGGGCAGTGTTGGCTTTCGATTAGATATGATACAAAACATCGTTTACCTTGATGGATCCTCGTATCTCTGAGGCGTCGTATTGGGCCGTGCTCTTCATCAGTCCAAGGATCACGTTTTCCAGAGAGCCAGACAGCGCTCCCTTCAGGGCTGTGATCATGTCCTAAAACAAGAGACAGCGTTAGTTGACAGTCCTGACCGTGTCCCTTACTGTACAATCAAACACATAACCAAAGCTGGGAAGCAGTTTGTATTTTCAGTAAAGGCCTACTGTACCTTCTTTGCCCTCCTTTCATATGCGAAAGCGATTTCTCTCCTTTGAGCGTAGGTCCGCTTTGTTAGGACATCGATGATGGTCTGCTCATCCACTCCTAAAGTTAGCGAGAGAAAGATTTACACGCTTAAGGACGGATTAGAGACACCTCCCATATGGTGTGAGAATAAGAAAATGAAAATGGACTATACCCAAAATAAGATGTTATGCAATTATCTAATGTTTAAAATGGAAATAAGCACATTGTTTACAAGAAGGCTAGAGGTTCATTAATAATTAATACACACACTTATAAGAGGGCTCGGTAGCAAAACTGACTCGCTTTAACACATGATACAGTCACATGGTATTTTTTCATCCCACCCTCGGAAGTAAAGACAAATTATATTGATAGAATCTATTCCTCATCACAGAAAAATGGTGGGCTGATGAAGAGTCAGCGGTCAAACTGTTGATTTTCAGTTAGTGGTTTTACAGAGCTCTGCCAGCACTGAGGCACAGACTTGGAGGTGTTCCCGGCTCGGTCAAAACATTTTGAGCCAGGAAGCTGACTCACAAATACCAGCTACTCATCTGTACAGAGAAGATGTAGAAGCAAACACTCATTTTTAGCATCAATCTCAGTTCTGTGCCTTGCCTTTGGTTTTGATAGCAGTCTCTATTCTGGCAGCGTCTTTGTCAGGGTCAAAGTCCGTAGCAGGTACCACAGTGGGGTAGGCGGGTTCATTGGCCTGAGTACAAATTAGAAATATTACATAATTATATTTAAAAAACAAAGTATGCAAGCACATCCACAGTATTATAGTGTTACACATATATGTATAAATGAGAATTTATGTCATGAGAAATGTAAAAAAGTTACATTACCCCAACATTAAGAGACAGTTGACCCAGAAACTCTGATACCATAGCCATTTTTATGGTCCTGGAAAAGATGACAAAACCGTCAACACTACAATATCTTTATAATCAAATGTCACTGTAATCCTATTACAGACTTATCTTGGTTAAACAGAGTCATATTTATTTAGTCGGAAGATGTAATCACCTTGACCCTTAAGGCAAAGCCTTGTAAACAGAGGCAAAGAAACCATTTTTTGTTTAGCTTTGTTGCTTTTACTCCAAATAAGATAGAATGTTAGATACTGTTAGTCTGCTGTATAATTCAGATCTTAGTTCACCGACAGCCTGAATGGCAAACCAAAGAGACACACCCTGGAAAAGAGGTTACTGTACTGGAGTTTAGAATGACAACTGAGACAACTGTAAAGATGTCAAAGTGTTTGGAAAAACACACAAAACTGACACAGAATTAGTAAAAATACAACAACAAAGAAGCAATTCATTTGAAAGAAAAACCAAGAAACAACAGAAAATGTTTACACAACCTGAATGGAAGTCATGTGGTATCAGTGCAACATATTTGTGACTCATGACTGCAAGTTGGAAAAAAAACCCCTCAAACTGCTCTGCCCAAACAGGTTTTAGTTTGAAAGCTAAACTAAATTACAAAGTCATATATTCCACGGTGAAATGCATTATTACCTTCAACTTACCAAACGTGTATAAGATGAGATGATGCAGAGAGTGGTTTAGCGATGGTAAGTGGAATGGGTGTGGAAGTTTGACACCACGGTGTTTCTGACAGAGAAAAGGCTTCCCCTTTCACCTCCCTCCCCTTTCCATGCAGTCATGACTCCACCCGTTTCCACACGCAGCCACTGGGAGTTCAAGAGACGCAGCCCAAAGCCCAGAGACTCCTGCCTTACTCAGAACAGACTGAAAAGATTTATGTATTATAGGCAATAACTGTACTTCGGTAGCAACAAGTTTTAGCACAAGTTTATTACAAAAGGACAAAATATACAGAGATGACACTGAACAGAAAACATACATGAAACATAGATTCTACACTGTAAAAGTGCTTTGGCATTTCCATTTGAGATTAGTCATAATGTAATTTCAGTATGAGATTTCTGACTTTTTGCATTGTTTCTCTTCCTTACTGCAGTAATACAGATCCAAAACCTCTTCTTACTTAAGCCTAACCTATGACATGAAATAATATGACTCCATGTTGATTTTAAAAAGACTTATGAACAAGCTTTTTAATATATTTGTTACGATTAGCCCCGCGATTCTTCTTTTTCTTCTTACTGGTGGACATGCTGGCTCCTGCATTCACGCTGCCAGCTCCCCGGTTGTTGGACTGCGATGTTCCATCTTTTGTTGTTGTTGTCTGGCAAGATAGAGGAAGTTAAAATTATATCTCTGGTGCCAATTCAAGTAGCATTATATTGTCAAAACGTGTTTCACATTCTCAAAAGTGCTCATGTTAGCGGCAAATTCCCTGATGTTTTGTTATTTTCTTTTCTGACAAACATAAGAGGTTATGTGATATATTTAAAGTTGCCTAAACCTCTTGAGTGGGTGGAATTTTAGACAGGAATCCAATGAATGTCTACACCAATAAACCCCGTAGAGCTGTTGTTACTGCTGTAATCATCTTTCTTTTGGGCTTTCACAGGCACTACAAACTATGAACTAGGCTGTAGTGCACTGGTTTAGCCTGTCTGATAAGAAAATGCCCAGGGGCTTAGTACAGACCAAAGTGAATTTACTTTATCTTGGCTTTTAGAGACGCTCACTATCTGCATATGTGACTTTAAGTATCTAAGAACGGGTGTGTACTTCCTAGGCATTAAACAATACACACTTCTTGACATTTCAGCCTTTCATGTCACTGCCATTATACACCCGGCTATGAGCTTAATTGACGGTGTCAACACAGTAGCTGTGATACCATAAACCAACTACACACCTTCCTGAAGGGCTTTACAGGGAAGGTGCAGGGGACACGACCATGTTTAAGGTGGAAGGGCATGACCACAGCTGGATCAACAGGTATCCAGGGCACAGTGCTGGAGGCTGGGGGCTGCGGGACAGAGCTGTGGACCTGCTGCAGGTTGTACGCCTCATGTCTCACTTTCCCATTAGCCGCCTTTAATATGGTCACAAATGGTTCCCCGGCCTTGTGTCCAATCAGGTACCGTCCTTCCTCTAACCTACAAATGCAAAATGAAGTAGTTAAAGGCGTCTTAATGCTAAGACATGTTGTGGCACCTTTTGATGATGTATCATTTCCTATGACTGGAATGTTGATGAACAAAACCTTAAGAAAACAGAAGGTGACGTATTGTGTGTGATTGAGTAACAAAAAAAAGGCAGAGGACATCGTCATCAGTTCAGCCTGAGGCTCTCAGACCGCCCTGTTCAAACATTTCAGGATCTTAAACAAAGGATGGCAACGGATATGCAGACAAATCATCATCATCCAAAAAACCCTTCTCAAATTGACTCCACAATCGTACGTACCATTTCTACTACATTTATACGTAGCGTGCTTTTGTTGGAGGAATCAAAAACTTCTACATCATATTAAAAGATGCTCACATTATTTCACTGCTGTATGTCTATGGCACATACATTTGGTATAAAAGGGGAAAAGGAGGGGTGGGGAGTTAATGATAGATGTCTTCAACAACTTACCTAGTTAGCTTTTTCAGTAGGTGGTGCAGTATATTCAGTGACTTTGATGGCCTGTGGATGGAAAACAGATTTCACCAAGTTACAATCTGTCTACTTTGGTAGGGATCTCAATTTCAGCACTCATTCAGATGACAAAACAAGACTGATGAGAGGTGTTATTGATGTAAATAAATGCCTCTGGGGTTTCTCCAGGTTTTTAGATCAACTTTATCTCATGATGTAATCTTCTGACTCATCAGAAGCATAATCATACCGAGTGATTAGGTTAACATTAATCATCTGAACACATCTGTTCTAACAGCACTCACTTGAACCCACACGAAATGTTCTGTTTCCAGTCGTCAGGCAGCTTTCTCAGCAGAGCTACTTTTGATGTGTGCGCATTGATGTGAGCTACAGAGACAGACAGTGAGGGTGAGAGATACACCAAGAAAAGAACAAGAGCTAATGAGCGTGTACATCAAGAGCTTCACTTCATCATCAGTGCCATTGGTAGTGCTTACAAAGTAATTAGTCTGTGATGATTTGCCAGCGTTGTTACAAGCTTGAGTGGGTGGTAAGGAATGCTTGTTGGTCCTGTCTCCGTTCCTGCCTCCCACTCCAGCTTGTTAATGCCTGCTTATTTCAACAGTATGTCTCTTCAATAATGAACTGTTTTAGAGCCTGCAACCACAACCATAAATACACAATTGGGTAATGCCACATGATCAACCACATGATAAACCGCAAACCACTAAACAAAGGAGGATCATTATCAGCTGTGGCTGTAATCACATTCTAATTATACTACATTCAATTTTATTATTATTATCATCTAAGTGGCTGTTTTCTATACTACTGTTTCAACCCAAGACACATCATAAAGTTGAAACATTTTTTTCAGGACAGAGCTGGTATGGGGTTAGATTTGTCTTTTAGCAGTTCTACTGAAAACATGAATTTGTATCATGGAACAGAGTACAGAAGACTGTTCTGACATTATGGCTATGCTAACACACTGAAAAAGGGTATATTACGAGACCATCTTTTGTAAAAGCTCTACTCTATTCCCAACCAACTCATATCTACCCCAGGCAACACAACAATGGACCGACTAAACAAAAGGCACGGAGTCTTTCTGTATCAAAAGGAAAGCGTCTGTAATCAAGGTTTGTTGGCAACAAGTATTTAGGGAATATGACTGAAGCACAAAACAATATTTAGCTGAGCTCTGCACACTGTATTTCTCATTCCCCACAACTAAGTGCAGTGGCTGTAGTTATGGCAACAAAGTAAACTTAATCACTACACAGTCACACAGCAGGATGGTGAGTCATCTAAGGAAAATTTCATTGGTTTGTGGGAGGATCAGTCTTGTTAACGCAACTAAGCCCAGCGAGGGAAGGAGAAGAGAAAACTCTCTTACTTAAGCCGCATAAATGCTACTTTGACTACCTTTTTGGCATTTTGAAAAATGACAGTTTCTAAGGGAACTCTGCTCTGTATCTCACTAAAACAGAGTGCACACATTCCCTGCCTATATTTGAACTGAGATTAGAAAGAAATGGACTGCAGTTAAAAGTAAAGAAAGTTTTACCTATGTAGGAAACAGTGCTGGAATGGAGCGCTGTTTCAGTCCACAGCTGACATGCTTCACTGCTGCTTAGACATTCAACGCCATAACTCAACTGGTATTCCAGTTTCGGCAAGACGTGCACGGGCACATGCTGCAGCGTCAGAAAACAAAGAAGACAAACACAGCTTTACTTTAACATTTTAAAATACAATGGAATTCTGAAGGATAGGTAATGATTGACTTGAACAGAATACCTGATTCTGGTCGCTGCCAACTTTTCTGGTGTGGGACAGAGAGAGAGAGCTGCGCACCATGAGCAGCAAATCTTGCAGACTGTAGAGCTTATAGAACAAGTTGCCCTCTTTTGGAGCCTCATAATCCTGTTCATCTTCTGCACCAGCCTGCAGGTCCTCTGACAGGATTTCTGCATGTTTAAGGGTCGAGGAGAAAGGGAGGGGTCTTAATTAAGCACAAAGACAATTTAAATTCACAGAATAATAAAAAAATAAAGATGACACTAACTTCTATGCTCCTTAGCATTCATGTTGACCACCGGTGCAGATCTATTTTGAGGACTATCGGCCTCTCCATCCTGGTTGTGACTTCTCTCCAAATACGATGACACGCAGGGCTTGACCAGAGATGTTGTGTGGGAGTGAACTGAGGGTCCCGTACAGTTGCTTGGTGAGATGGTCTCTTGGGGAGTGTTGGAGGATTTGGCTTCTTCATTTGCAGAGTTGAACATGGCTGTCTGCATGCGTAGGATCTCACCCAGTTGGTCGCCAGATACTTTTGCTCTTTTGGATTGTCGTCTGCTTTTTGCGACTTTTGAAGGTGATAATAACTTTGTATTTACAGAATTACACTCAGAGATAGGGGTAGCAGGGAGGTCTGCAGAGTTCTGTCTGGGCTCAGGCTCTGAATGTGTTGTAGATGTTTTAGATGGAGACATGGTGTCATCAATTACCAACTTTTCATCGTCAGAGTCTCCTGTAATATGTACGTCTTTGTCACTTTCCTGGTTAGTGTCTTGTCTCGGATGTTCAATCTTGGGCACAGAAGACTCATTCCCAACTGTCTGTGTTGTCTCTTTTATTATGGGATCATTATTTGCCAGTGAGGTGTTCATTTCCTCTTCTAAACTACTACTGGCGTTTCCAGAAAGTTTATTGCAACTTTTGGTCTTACTTAATGGTAGTGAAGTGGCAGCTTTATCAGTTTTATTACATGAATCCTGCTCGTCCTGAAAGGTCTGCACCTTTGGGGTTTTACTGGGTGCTGTATCTCCAAATGTCTCAAGGTCAGTGAGATCCACCTCGAAGTCAAGACCGTTGTTTTCAACAGAGAGTAAATTTCTCTTTGAGGTCTCCTGATTAAGAAACAGAAAATAATTTATTGCTCTGATAAAATAAAACCAAGCAGTGTACATGATACAATATATGGCAAACTCTACTTGAGTATAAACATACCGGTGAGGGCTGCTGCTCATTGACAGGAAGCTCAGTCATTACATGGTACACCTTTGTACTTCCCTTCTTTAAGATGGAGAGCTTCAGACTCTCCTCATGGTAGAAATGACTCCTCTCTCTCACTGTCACTTCAGTCTTCAGTAGGGGCGAGTCTATATACACTGTCTTCTGTTGACCTTTGCCTGTTAAGAAGATACATAAAATAAAGCACTTCACGCTGCAAAACAGCACCATCATGGGGCCATTCAGTGCCAACACACACTGACTGTGATCAATCTACGACATCTATATTATTACACCTTTGTTTCACAAACAAAATAACATATCTTGATTCAGATATACAAGACTATTTTTCAAATCTCTATCTACACTGTGAAAATGAAATCCTTTTCAATTTTTATCAAATGTGTTCATTAATTAACACATTCTGGTGTGTTTGCTATTAAGATGTATAATATGAAAACCAAATCTGGTTTTGATCAGATAGAATAGCATGGATATTTGCAGGCATTTTTGGCATGAATTTCTCATTACTGTTGTAAGTTAACACTTACAATAGTAGTATAACCATACAATGACAGCCTAAATGCTCTAGTGATGATGCTTTACCTTTTTCAGGGTGTAACTTGACCAAAACGGGAAGTTCCCATTTGTCTCCAAATTCAGGGCCCTGGTTGTCTAGAAGCCTGACCAGGGCGTCTCGCGTCAGACACACATGAGGCTCGTAACGCGTACACAGCCTCTCTGCATTACGATCACTGCTGATTGTCTAGAGAAAAACAAACATAAATAGGTCATACTGCCAGAACATCTACTGCATTGGTTGAAAATTAACAACCACACCAGTGTGTACAATTAAATAAAGCAGACAGTACACACAGACAGTACTACGTGTGTGGCATTCTTCAGACACACAATTAGTGCAAGTTTTGCTGAGCAAGACTTGAACACCCTCTGGTGTCTTTTGTGAAAACTGCAAGAGCTGAATTGGAGTTACAATAGACCTGCGGACATGAATCCCATTCTAGCAGTTAAAAACCTTTGTGACTTGCTTTATTGGAGTAATTAAAAAAGTAAGACAATTGCTTACAGCATGCATGTCCTTAGCTTTTTTAGCTGGAGGAGTCTCTGATGAAACACTCTGATAATCCGATGCAAGCTGTGCATCAGCAGGCACTATCTTATGGTCTGTAATATCCACAGTTCCCTGGAGAAATAGAGGGTACAAATATGGAAAGAGAAAGTGAATCAACAGGAAAAGTCTGGCTCTGAAATTCAACATGTCAGGTAGAAGGGCTTATTTTAAAATTGGATAATGGCATTTCTGATTAAATTAAGTAAATGGTGTTCCATTCCCCACTACAATGGGGAATGGAACAGCTCTTGTGTGATTTAAGCACTTCAAATGTACCTTACCATGGTAAGAAGCTGTTTTTCAAAGGTTAGAGTGAGCCCTGGATTGAATGTTCCTCCTGTCAAGCTGGTCATCTCGTCAAACTTGTAGAGTTGAGGTAATGTCTTTATGCATTCCAAACAGCTCCTGAAGAAATCCTGAAGAACAAATTGGGGCTTGATTTTTCAATACACATGACACCGAACTGATGACTGTTGCAACCTTTGTACTATTGTTACCTCTGTATATTGCATAGCTCCTTGTGATATGAAGCTGTAGTCTTGTGCACATATCCTGGACACATCTTGCAGGTACATCATGAACTGCATCACTTCCTGATTTACACGCGACTGTAAGACCTGGGAAAATTAAAGCGGATTGTTTGATTTAAGCAATGCAACAAAGACTGGCAATATTAAAATACCTTTAAGGAAAGAATGCTGGCACCTGGGGAGGATCCATGGTTTTCTTACTCCTCAGAAAGTCAAGATATGTTTTCTGCTGTTTGTCAGACAGGCTAGATAAACAGGGGAAGGGTATTCTGGGTTCAGGAAAATCAGTACTTCCTTCATACTTGAGTTTCCGTTTTGATCTCTTGGCATCTTTACAGTCTTGAGCACCTTTGTCTGCACAGGGATTGTCACTTTCACAGCTGTCCCAACAGGACTCTTCTTTGGTGATGCAACTTCTGGCCTCGAAAGCTGCATCTTCTTCTGTGGAAGGAAAGCTGCGGGGGTTTGCAGCCTCAACACCGCACTCCTGTTTACTGTTGATAGTCTCTTCAGGACTGGGGATAGGCAAAAGAAAAAAAATGAGGTAAAAGAATGGCTAAGGTAATCTCTCAATAGCACGGTGGAAAAACTACACAAATATATTCGTTTATCACCATACCTTTGGAGAAAGGTCCACAGTTCTCTAATATTAGGGCCGAGTGAATATTTGTCATAGAGATCTCTGGTAAAGAATGGAGCATCAGGGACTGGAGGGTCCTCCCTTACATTTAAAGGAAATAATGAGCATTATAATAACATTTAGAGGAAAAGAACACAATACTTAGACTATATACATTAGCACTAAAAACAACCAAAACCTATGTGTGTCCCTAAATCAAATTCTACTTGTGAAAAGCTCATATTTAAATGTGAAATAATAATAATAATAATAAATGTAATAATAATAAACATGTTAAGTTATTATGATCTGCAGAAAATACATGACATACAGCTTTGGAAATAATTATTAGACCACCTGTGATTTTCTGTCGAAATTCAATATAACAGACCTTCAACAAGACCTTTTGAAATTCTGTTTTTGGAATATTAATTATTTCTGGATTGTTTTACAAAATCAGATGTTCGTAATCAAACTATATGTCGGTTGTTATAAGAAAAAAGGGTCGTTGTGGTCATTAATTTAAACACATAGTATTTCTTTATTAAATTTGTGTCTTTTGTCAGATTTTTCCCCCTCACATTTGCACATAAGAAAACCCTGATGGCTTAAAAAGTCGCATTTATGACTAATGTAGACTTTTTCTACTTTTTTCTACACTCGAGTTACCCAAAATAATAAGGTACAACCGTGATACACATACAGTTTTTCTATAGATTAACGACTTTGCCTGGTACTCAACAGTGTCAAGTCAGACGGAATACAATGAAAACAACTTCCTGTTTCAACCCATTGAATTTGACAGCTAGCTAGATCCAGGTCGTCATGAATAAATGACATGCAACACTAAGCTAACGTTACTCTCAAATATACCTGCGTTATAGCAGTTACCCGAAACAATGAACAGCTTAAACATGCTGAATTTGCACTGTCGAGTAAAATCACTAGCTAAACTTTGAATAGCGAGTAGTATAAACAAAACGGCTTCATGCTAGTAACTTCCTGTTAAATAAAATAGCTTGATTGTCCGCTAAAGTTAGTCCAGCTTGGTACTCTCCTCCCAATTAGCATTAACGCTAGTTTAGTTTCCTCGGGTCTATGCTAATGTAACATAAAGGCAAACGTTAAAGAACCACAACCATATTGCTGTTAGGATAAAGTTTCCGTAACTTGCCGTCAATTCACAGCAAACTGTAGTTAGTTATCCTAGGCTATGGGCTACGTACGCTATGTTAGCTAGCGCTATTTTAAAGTAGCTATTTGAATTTACTGGACACAGCAAATCTAACACTATGGAAATGTTTCAACGTTTGTAGTGAAATGTACTCACCAAACAAGCTCCATACTTGCCGGCAGTGTTAAGTTAAGTGTCTTGCAATGTTTACTGTAACGTTACATCCATGTTAGCGTTAGCCTGTTAGCTAACGTTTGACAGCCGACATTCTTCTTCTGGTGAAATATTACATTAAAGCGATTTCTGTGCATTGCTGCCCCCTTCCGGATATCATGCCGGAGCTACATCCGACCTACATTACATTTGTATACTAAAAGAAAACCTCTATTTGCAGTATGTCTAACTAACTCTCACATCTTGTTTTCCACGGTATCTAAAAAAAAAAAAAAAATCTGCACCTGGAAGAGAAGATGATAAAATGTGTGTTTTCACAAGCAGTACAGTGTATTCTTAGAAGCTATGAAATATTCTCTACCGAAAGCTTTGGAAATCTCATGTACGGCACTGTGCTGATTCAAAAAATACCGTATTGAGCAGGCGTAATCTGCTGCAGCCTGCAGTCATTCTCATCTTTACTTAACACAGACTCATTGAGGACCACGGTCTACATCCATGTCTCTTAAATAATGAATACCGCTCTCTGAAGTCTACAAAGTGTAAGGAAATCTGTGGATGTTACTACCAGCTTTAGTGCAGATGTTTCTAACCAGACACACTTAGATCTGTATTTAGTGATCCACATCTGCATGGCTAAAACACCCTCAGGGTATGCACCATAAATTTTCTCTACTATAGGCTACTGTTAAAAATGGGAATTAAAATAATTCTGTAGCCTAACAACAATATTGTGAACACTTTCTATACACAAACATATCTATTGGTCCTGCTTAGAGCAGAAGGATGCTTTTCCTAAAATACTTTTTCACTAGTCTAATGCAAAATTGATTACACATTTGTGTCATATTCTATGAAGAAGACATTGATACTGAGTATAGAGTGCTCTTTTTTATCACATTGATGTTCTGAGTAAATCTACCAAAATAGCCAAAGCATTATGCTGCAAAATTAACCCTTGTGTCGTCTTTACTTTTGAGATCCTCTGGTCGACCTCGGGTCATAAACGGGTCGTACTGAGGTGTTAG
>JAPQRN010022204.1:0-24189 GCA_037367275.1 Coranthus polyacanthus | reverse complement strand
TTGCCAAGTGGCCTATCCAGACAGGATACAGACGCCTTCAGGATCAGAATCAACATAAAGCAGACATTAACGTGCTCCAAATGTCACAGGTAACACAGTTTTGTCTTTCTCAGACCGTTACTCCTCCGTTTAGTCTCCTACAACTCTGTGTTTTACACAGGGACTGTAATTTAAAGGAATATGAAACCAAACGCCACTTGACTATTCGGCTGCGTAGCTGGTGTAGGGCTCCTATAGTGTCTATTATGTGGTCAAGTGCATAATCACTGGACTTCCCACCTGTGGGCCTGGGGTTTGAGTCTGGCGAGACAGGAGGCATTGGCTTTTCATTAAAATGCTCATGTCATTTTAATTATTTTTTTTTAAATGAAAGACTTATCATATGTCAACACAAGCATTATCAGCTGAATGAAACATCAAAAAATGTGGCTCTGCATACATATTCATGTTGTGTTCATATTCTCTTGCACCTCCCCAGTCTTGTTTAGCACCACCTGCACATATAGTATGAGCTGCAATCAATTTCTTCTGACCTTGAAGAGGACTGTGCAAGCAGACAAAAAATTTAAGAAGAAAATTGCTGATACTTCAAACTAAAGCCATGCCTTGTTTCATACAGCCACACACAGTGACAACTGGAAACTGTCCAGAATGATCCGTTGGCCAATTCCTATGGAGCTGTCAGGTGGTAAGTGTCACACTCAAGGGCACCTCGAGGATAATTTTTGAAGGACTTGATCGTGGCATCCGTTCACTTTACTAAATCAGCTTTTCCCAGATGGTCCAGCGATTGACACTGCTTCTCCACCAGCCAACAGGCTGCATGCCCAATTGTGGACGGATTTTGGCCAAACAGAAAATCCACATTTCACAAGTCTAATTTTTTAAGTATAAAAGATACAGAGAGGTGGCAAATTACACACATGAAGTGCCTCAGTCCTCTCAGTTTAATAGAACATGTGTGCATGAGGAAGTGTCTCATGGTATTAAAATGACTAAATTCCTACAAAAGAAAACGACTCATATAAAGACGTGTGTCTTTGTTAGAGGTTGTTTTTCTTTCACATAGCGAGGGGGACTTTCTAAACAGTAACATGCAGATAGAAGAAGGAAGGAAAATGCCAATCACGCCACTGTGCGGCTGAAAAAGACGTGTTTATCCCGGCAGAGTACATCCTGTGAGCCAGACTAGAGTCGCAGTAAGGTGTTGGTCCAGAAGAGCTTTAGTGTTCCTTGGTAGTGACTCTACAACTTTGTGAACTCCACGGAGGGGATAGAACTTTTCTCCCAAAAGATATTCCCTCATTTGGTGTTTTGATGATGGTGGTGGAGAGTAGTGGTAGACCGATTCATCATTTGACTGATTGATATTTATTTTTTTTATTTTATTTTTTTTATTGAAACTAAGTTCAATGCAGAGCACAGAATAGATCATTGCTTGTTATTATTATTAAATTGATGCATTTTATCAGGAAAAAAAACCAAAAAAATAATATATATATAGCTGTGGAAAAAAGAAATGTTGCTACCTGTAAATAGTAAAACCAGTGATGTGGGCTAATTTAAAGGTTGATACGACATGTAAGTTGTTTTATGCAAGTAATATTTTCATTGTAATATCAGAGTACACCAGAGTAACACAAAGAGCTGCATCATTTTCTAATGGAAAGTTCAAACACTCTAGACTGGCAAATAGTCTATTGTGATGCGATCTGTAAAATCTACCAAATTCATGTTGTTTAACCTAATTCAGCACTATCTATTTCATGTTTGTCATCTGGAGAAAAAAAAGTTGTGCTAACCCATCAAACAGTATTACACATTCATTCATGTTTGAGGACTTGGTTTTTAACTTAATCTTAGGTTTTGTTGGACTAAATCTTTACTATTATAATAAAGCATTCACCAGTATCAACATCAGCCTCAGCTCTGCATGGAAGAGCTTGAAACACTACTGAAAGGCATGAAATGTATCAATATCTGACAATGTGAATTTGTTGACCGTCACTGAAAACTGACAAGAACGAATTTGCAGTGACACCCTAATTTACTAAACACTTGTATTGTCACCAGGAAAGGTGTAAAGTCAGCCAGTGTATTATGCCAGTGTAGATGACAATGGTCCAACTCCAGTAATGTCTAAGTATGATACACCATAATAGCTCTAATAGCAAATCCATGCACAGAAAATAAATTATATGGAAAGAAATTACCAGATATAATACATTAAAATTACTATCAAGAGATACCACAAAACAGTGATTATGTAGTGCAATAAATGGAATGAACTGCAATTAAATTAAAAATGACAAATGACTAAAATGCACAAGTAGTTCAATCATACTGCCAAAATCCCTGGACTAATTCACATTAAAAACTGAGAATAGTACTTTAATGGTTTTTGTTGTAGCTGGAATCAATAATTAAAAAAAAAAAAAACTGAAGAATTACCAATCTTACGTTTGTGCATGTTATGGTTGTGTTTTTTTTTTACTTTGCAGCACCAAGAAATCAATTCTCATTAATCGTGACAGTGTTAAAAAGCCAAAGATACATAATGTCCACCTGAATAAAGCAACAAGCGTTCAAAAGAAAAAGGTTTACAACCCCACAAGTCTTTTCAACAGGACAGATACAACAGGCAGCCAAAAGTCCCTTCGCTTCATTATGAACAGTTTCTGCAACATTTACACCTCACCGCATTTTCTACAAGTCAAAGGTGGCTTACTCTAAAGGGGACTGCATTCTTCTAGGCATTTAGTGCACCTTTCATACAAATCATAGTTGAGCAGGCATACAATGATTTGTATAAACATACATTATTTGTACATGTATTATTTGTACACAGTTGCCAAGAAATTAGCCTGTTATGATATAAATGCCATTAGAAAGGAAACCAATAGGCTGTCGAATTTTGAAAAATGGAATCAGGTCAGAAAGAGGCATAAAAAACAAGCTTCATTAAGTAAGCATTTTGTTTATCCAGGTTGACTTGTCAGTAATTTGTTGAGCATGCATTATTTTTTTAGCTCTATTTAATATTCACTGACACACATTACAGCAGGGAATACTGCAAACAGTGGAGATTGTGGGTTAAATGTGTAGCTCAAGCAGATGTCAGCGGTAGTTGTTCAAAGGCTGGGAGTAAGGAAAGAACAAAAGTAATTCACTATTTCTATGATTTACCCAGCACGACATCTGTTTACTGAGGAGCTTTCTCACCTTCAGGGCACCTTTAGGCAACAATCAACCCCATGTTCACAGTCAGCTGCACTCCAAACTTCTTTGGTGTGACTCTGCAGACAGAATTTGCTGCTCAGTAGTGTTAGATGCATACTGACACCAGTGTGTAAACACAAGCCCAGAGGCCAGGCCTAAGGCACTGCACCTCATTTAGTCCAGGCTGATCACTGCAGTGCATAATCAGCAAGCAGGCCAAGTTGTGTACATCTTGATGTTGCCAAGACCCTCAGATATCCTGAGCTGCACTGTGTTCAGCTGGATAAGGAATCAGTGCCAAGACTTATAATAGACAATATTCCATCACAATAATGTACAGAATTTAGAAACAAGAACAGTTAACTTCACATCATAGTAGGATGTAATCTATCATACAACAATAGACAAACATCTTTCACTTCATATTGTATTCTATTCTTTATTTCATTGTGTCACAAATCACACTCTTTGTTAGTGGTCAACCAATATGGGTTTTTCATTGATGCTGATGATATCAGATTTTGGTCATATCTCATTTCCCTGCCTTGTGACCTTCATCAGGGAATGGAACTGGCTTTAGTGTTGTGACGTAGTGTGGATATTTTGTCTTGTAAGAGCAAATGATTGAATACTATATGGTGAGAAGTGTGAAAAAGGCCATGAAAAGGAGTTGAACACTCAGAAAAAGGCATTGTCTGAGATTATTTTGTCACTTTGTCATTATTTTTTAAAATATGGCAATAACCTCAGATTAAAAGCTTTTTGAATATTTCATTCAGGTGCTGGACTACTGTAAATTTGCAGGCTGACAACCTCAAGCAAGATGAACCTCTGTCATAATCAGCTTCAAGCTGTGAATCAATTAATAGCGTCCTCTGGTTTAACGAGATTTCTATCTGACTCCCACAATCTAATCAACACACCGACCATTAGCAATCTGCAGAGCTGTTCCAGGCCACTCAGCTCCCGTCTCTCTGACTTGTGGCCAAGACTTTGCATGTCAATGTGCCTGGCAGCGGCCCACTGTTTTAATCTTCCTCACCCTCTGGTGCTGTCATAGTACCAATTGCACAGAAACATCAAACTACATTATTTTCTGAACTCAAACAGGGAGAAAAACAAATCATGACAGAAAGAAAAACAGAAACATATTAAATAAATGAAGAGAAGGACATATCCAGCTACTTTTCAGTCTTGTGTTTCTACACTATCCTTTATGTATCTATACCATCATTCTGCCTTTTTTCCTCCCTCTCACGTTCTCTCTGACTTTTAGACAGGCAGTCTGTGGTTGACGGCGAGATCCGTCTTGTTGTGGCTGTGGTTCCAAAACAGCACGATTTATGCCCCTATCACTTTTTCACCACATCCCCTGACTGTGCAATGCACAGATGATAAAGAAAAGGTCTAAATGCTGACGGGGTAGATCACATTGGCAGTGACTCCAGGGACCGGGGCCAAGGCAGGCTCATAGGAAGAGAAGAGAGTCAGGCACAGAACGAAGTACGGCTGTAAGCCCTTGACTCATCTCCTGGGCAAACGACAATTTAGTGCTTTCAGAAGAGATCCCTGAACTCATCAGGCAACACAGGTTTGCTAAAGTGGGCCGGATTAAGCATAAGTAGAGCTATACAGCAGAAGAAAACGGTGTGCTGGAAACAAAATAAGTTGCACAGACTTACTTAAAGCAAACCGTGTTTTTGTGTGCAGGATTAGTGATTTGTGCGTCTGAGTTTATGTCAGAAGGACAGTGACTCTTGTTAATACCAGTCAGGTTGGGCAAATGAAGTTTAAGCGCTGACAAATGTGACAGACAGCCAATTAAATGGCATTTTAAGATAATCTGCATTGGTCGATTATTTCATGGCATCAGACGACGATTATTTCACAAGGCCGGTAAACAAAAACAGAATGCAGACCCATCTGAATATTTTTGTTCGCTCAGAAACAAGGACATGCTGCTACTTGCTGATAAATGCTGTTTTTTAAGTGCACTAATGCTTTAAATTGTTTTTACAAAGTTTTTTTTTTTTTTATTACCTGTGGACATTTATTTAGTTCATGAATTTTATTTAAAATAACTGCACTGCAGACAGAGCACAGAATAGATCTACTGAAGTAAACAGAGGCCGTGCAGATTACAGTTTCTGTAATGGTTAATACATCAGTATGTAGACGCTCTTTAACTGAAATTATATTTTTAATGCTATAATATAATTATTGTTATTCAGTTTTACAAAAAAACGGAAAAAATAGTAAAGCACATTTCTTGATTTAGATGTCAAATTATAGTTATTTACTTGCATTCCTAAACAGAAAAATTGTTTCAATGGTTTAATGTTATGCTTGATTAATTTCTGCCTTCTCAGAGAAGCCCAGTGAGCCGCCTAAATTTTAGGTATAAGAAGGTGTATTCAATTTGAAATACCTCATTCCTGTTCAAAATGGTAAAACGTCAAGAACTCACTGAAAATGAAAGAGTCTGCATTAAAGCACTTCAAGATGCTGATATGTTTTTTTCCTTTTTAAGACAGGTGGTCTAATAAATTGTTAAGCACTGTATATCAGCCATCAGCCAACCTGCTTGTGATAAACCTCTGTAGGTTTATCCTGAGCTTTGAGATGGTTATATAAATCATTGACTAACAAAGGCTAAAAGTTAAACACAACCCAACAACAGAGTTGGTTCAAGGTCAGGAGACTGAATCCGATGTGACTGCTATCACGTCATTCAGACTGTCCAGAAAGCAGATTATTCAAAGATGATATTTCAAGTATGAAAACTTAAATTCATTGAACTGTTTTCAGTATTGGGTTTCATTGGTTCAGTTATAAATTAAATATTATTTAAACAATAAGTAAGAGGCTTAAGAAACAATGGTAACATAATAGTCTGTCTAGAATTACCTTAGGTAATAAAAAAAATGGTGTTTTACATCCTGGCTAGTGCTGTGGTCCCTTAAATGGCCTCATCATTTACAATTTACCTATGACTTCTATTTTCTTTTTTTTCTTTCTTTAGAAAAGTTTTCATACTGCCTGACAGTATCATATTCTATAGTATATTATTTTCCTTATATTGGATGAAATATTCATACCTAAGATGACATCATGCTTTTCCATTTCCACCATTTCATTCGGTGGAAATATGGTAATATTCTGTAACACAGGTATCCATTAGAAATTACAGTCAAATTCAGTGGGTTTGTACATTGTTTCACCTCAAAACAAACAAGTTAGTGCAGATGGAGTCACTGGTCAGTCTGATAGAGTTTAAGAGGTTAAAATGATTACAGTTGTAAAAGCCTGTAATAACATTTAGACTAAATTAGGAAGGTATATAAATAACTGCAGTCAAGCATTAATGACCTCCATAGGGATTTTATTTCAGACTTCTCGCCTGATGGCAGAGTGCCCTGAGAGAATCGTAACAAGGGTAGTAGACCAAGTAGCACCATAACTAGTACTCATACTAGTCATACCAAAGTTATACACACAGTAGTGATAATAACTGAGCACAGTTTAACTATTTGCTAATTAGAAATAATGGTATAAACTGGTGAAACATTTTTTTACTTTTATGAAATGAGGAAATAAAAATGACAAAATATTGTGGAATCTGTTAGAAACCTTGGAAGCAAAAATGCCTCTCCAATTATATATAATAAGTAGCAGCAATCATGTTAAGTAGCAGCAATCGATAAGCTTCACAACTTAAGATGTGGAGAAAATTGATTAGGAAAACATGGTTGATTAATCTCATCATTAGTATTCCTCCGGTGCAACTTAAGATCATGTTATTATGAGGTGCAGAGATGTTCCGCTGGGAAAAGTCAGGTCTGGAAAGCAGATCTGGTGTAACTACATAGACAGAAGTAGGACAACATGGAGGTTACATATTATCAGGTATTTTTTACAGATAATAAAAACTGCATCTATATTGTACTTTAAAGTTGTTAAGTGCATTAAAGCTCAAAACCATACAGGCACCGCTACCTTTTTACACTCTGGTAAGTTGGTGATACAACAGGTGGTCCCTTCTTGCAGTATGGTTTTCTCATCTAAAGATACCGATACTTAATCAAATGTATCTGTGCCATGACCCTAAAAAACCTCAGTCGGCAAAAATAAAACCCTAAAATCTCTCCAGACACACACAACAAACCAATGAAGAGTGGTGGCAAACAGGTGTAATGAGTTCTCATCTCTTGGCATTAGTTGAAAGCCTATAGTGGCAGTATTTTAGGATTAAATCAGAAGCAGGGGATTGCCTCATGGCTGAGCCCTGAACAAAGTGAATTACAGAAGTCCACATGAGAAGAGATAAATGCGTGGATGACATTTTTAAGATCAGTCAAGGTTAGAAAGGACTTAATTTGAGCCATAATCCATGGCTGTCTGAGGGAACAAAGTGGTGACCTTTCAACTACAGACATACAATCACTATTTAAAAAGCAGCTTCTAGGGACCTGGCACTTTTTGAGTGGATATTTGTCTTTGTCTGGGCATATATGTTGCCTTTTCTAAGTGTTAAATAACTCTCTGTTCAACTTAGGGTTGCCTGGGTTGATGAAAACTGATGAAAAGTTTGGTTTTTTTACTCTATTTTCTTTATTTAGTCATGTAAAAAGTGTGCATTTAAAATTAGAAAAAGCGGCATAAAAATATTGGTACAGAAGGAATGCAGATAATAAAGGAAATGCCTACACAGAATGTGCCAGGTCTCTACAAGCAGCTTTTTAAAATAGTGGCTTTATGTATGTGGCTGAAAGGTCACTAGTTTGTTCCCTCAGACAGGCATGGCTTATGGCTCAAATCAAGACCATTCTAACCTTCATTGATTTTGAAAAAGTCACCTGTTCAGATGAATAAACAAGTGTGAGTTTCCCAGAGTCAATCCAGAATACAGTAAAAACAACAGACTTGACCCTTGTTACAGGCCATGGACTGCTGTGATATTAGTACAGAAGCAGAATCACAAAATCGATCACAAAAGCAAACCACAGATGAAAGCAACAAAAAGGAGGCAACATCAAGCAGAAAGACTCTTTTCAGCACCACGGACAGCTCACAAGGCTCATAAAACATAAAGGTCCCTTCTTTAATCAATCTTCACTGAACACAAATCAGCTGTATTCTTCTATCACCTCATTTGCTAATAGGCTTTCTTTACACTCAGCGGCAGTGACTATATAGCATACTGGGCTAGAATGGCCTCAGTCTTTATTCTCAGTTCACTGCTGCAGACCAAATAGGCCAACCTCCACCAGCCTCCACACAAACACACATCCCTCTATGGTTACCAGCTGCTGTGTAGGTATCTAGTTACCTGCATGCTTCACTGAAGTACTACTGCTATGGTCTACACCAATTATTCCCATCCAGGGGTACTTCCACAGTTGCTGGGGTACTTGTAAAGGAGGTTTTATTAAAAAATCTAAATGTTAATCCACATGCATTTGTATAAGATTCTAAACTTATGACATGCGGCTCTTTAGCAAGTGTACAATAACTAGTAATATGACTGTGGACATGAGTCAGTTGAAACCATTTTAACACCACATGTGGCAAATGTAATGTAAGTGTTTCAGATAGCAAGCTGAAAGTAACATATAAGGCTAAAAACGAGTTAGACTGTTCAAAATGTGAGCCGAAACAAGTAATAAAATGGCTAAATGTATAAGCTGAGATAGTAGGCTAATGATAATAGCTGGTTTGTATGTAAAAATATTGTAACAATAGACAGATTTACATAAGTATTAGTGTTAGAAAACATTCAGTCCACATGAGCAGAATTTAGTGGGTCAGTAAAGAGGTTCTAGAGCCAAATATAATTGCACTCTGGAGGAACACCAGACAAAAAACACTGGTTTACTGTACAGTGCTGCTGAAACACATTACTCACTGATAAATAACCAGCTTCTAGGCCAGAAAATGAATTCCCTTCAACAAATCAGTGCTTGTTGGCTTCCAGAGGTCAATTTTATACACTGAGGCCAAAAACATATTTAATATTAGACAGGAGCTTATTATGCACAAGAGATGTTGACTGAGAGAACATGGGAGTGCAAATATCTCCCATGACTCTACTGAATTGCTGCAGGTTACTGATTTTTTTATACGTACTGGAAGAATGAATGTGCAGTCTGTAAAAACCATGCAATCGTGCAGGTTTGGTGTAGAGAAAGGAAAAGATGGTAAACTTACCTTTACTGCCTCAGCATGAGTGACTTTGTCAAACACTTTGTCGTTGACTTTCATTATCTGGTCGCCGATCCTGAGACCCTCTTTCTCTGCCAGGCTCCCGGGCTCAACTAGGGACACGTAGATGCCGACCCCGTGCTCCGAACCGCCACGGATGCTGAACCCCAGCCCCTCGTTGCTCTTGTGCCGCTTCATGGTGACCTGCCGGAGCTCACCCGGCGGCTCGTGGATAAAGTTCTTCCCGAGTAGAGGCACCAGGGGAGCTGTCCCGTCGCTGCTGGTGCTGAAACTGTCCGGCGAACCTCGCAGCGCCACTTGAAACTCTGGTGGGTTGTTGGGCGAGAAATGCGCCGGGGGAGTCGGGCTGGCACTGGGGTAGTCACCCGGTGGTGGGGGTTCGGCGTTTCCATTGCTTGCCACTAAATCCGATTTCAAGTAGAGGCCCTCGGAGGTATACTGCTCGAAGAGAAGCTGGTCGGACCGCGGGATGACCAGCCGCAGCATGGGCAGAAGTTGTCGCTTGCTGGGCGCGTTGAGGATGACATTAAGGGTCTGCACCAGGTCGTACACGTTGCGTTTGGAGTGGTAGACGTTGAGACAGTGGATAAACTGCTCCCTCTCGAAGTCGTTGAGGAGGAGGTTGAGCGCGTTGTGCAGCTTCCTCACATTGGCTGACAGCGTCCGCGCGCTGGAGGCCACCGAGTTTGCCGAGGAGCTGAGCGACATGCGCTCCAGGTCGGTGCTGCTCATCCTGGCGGTGTGACCGGGACACGGCGCCACACTGGTGCGGGTTAGAGAGCAGGCATTACGGCTAGCGTGGGGAGATCAGACCGGCGTTTGGCATCACGACCGCTGGAGGACGAGCACTCCGGGTATATCCATACTGTCGGGCTCTGGCTGACTTAGGCTCACAATTTGCAGAGAGAGCGATGGAAATGTGCAGCTTTGACGGGCAATTAAGTCTAGCTAATTCAGTTTCACAGATGACAAATTAATTAGCACTTACCATAATTTAGATAACTGGATTTAACAAACTTCCCGCGCGAATCGGTGCTTTAAAGCGACACAAGCAACAGTCTCACGGAAAACTCGGCCGCTCCGTCAGAGAGCTTAGTAATGAGCCACGTAAGGATCTCAGCCTGCGTGTCATTAGCTGCGGTCTTATTTTCCAGGAGGTCAGGTGGCTGCCGAGCCGCCGTTTCTCTAGTGTCCGCGTCACCGTCTACAGCTCCACTACAGGAAGAAAAAAACAACAACCACGCAACTGAAAACTACTTGTAATTGGTCCTCTGCAAGACTAACAATTTCTCTGTCGAAGAAAAAGGGAAAGAAAAAAGTTATTTTTGTGCTCCTGCTCAGCGTCCCGAGGAGTTCAAAATATCCTGCTTCTGTTGGTTTTAGTTCCAAACAAGTCTATAAAAATATATTTACATCAAACCAAGCGATGTATAGTCCTACTCCAACGGTCTGTTTGGTGGTCCTTTTTTAAATGATCAGCCCCGTTTCAGTCCCGCTGAGGTGACCTGCTGCTCGGTGTCTCCGCTTCCCAGACGGTACTACAGCGACTGAGCAGAGTCTGGCGGCTCTCTCGCCTCTGACCGTCCTCCGTCAGGAAATGACGCAGCCAATAGCTGTTTATAACCAACAACATGCGCTCGTAGAATCGCAGCCAGTAACTCACAAAAGTGGACTTGAAGGCTTGTAAGCGCTTAGCTTGTAAGCGTGACTGTTTTCTGCTATTCGCTGGCTACCTGTCAAATATATAGATTTTCAAATCGTACTGCTGGCATGCAAAGCTACATGGAAAAGCCCCAAAATCCCCCTCAAAGTTGTTGTCCCCCTGTAATGCGAGCAGCCAGTTTAGGTCCTCTAATAAACATCTACAGGAGGAGACTGGGTTTGTCTGGCTCTCTTTTCACTCGCGGCCATATTTCTCAGGCATAATTTATGGTAGAATATTCTAACCAGCCACAAATGTAACGTTAAGGTCTCAGCTATAAATAACATTGTTTACATGTATGCAAATGTTTTATAAAATTAGGTGGTTCTCGATTAAATTAATGTTTGTTGTTGTTGCATTTGTGGCAAACAGCCCAATCACAGGGTTGTTTGGCACAACCTTAAAAATGTATATAGTTAGAAAACAATTGAAGCAACCAATCGATTATTAGTATTAATTATGCGTGCAACAACTAAAGTTGGCAAGTGATATACAGAATTTGATGAGCTTTTATTAAAAAATATAAGACTAAGAAATGTAATCCAATTAACATTTTATTTTCATCCATCCAACTGTGTTGAGATAGCAACATATAAAAGATAAAAAAAAATCCATTCAAATTGTGATACTTCTACCACAGATGTACGAGTGTGTGATGACCATAGGGCTGTGTGATCTGATCAAAAGATCATATGACTGCTTTCTGCAATCTGAATCACAATTTTTACCAATTTTTACATAAGATGTATGTTAATTTCAACCAAACTGTAACAAGTTTTCCCTTGGTTTCTGGAGGGCTTAGGCTTTTTATTATTATGACTACGCATGCTTTGTGTTCAATTTTTTGAGTGTGTTTTTCTTTTGTAAAGCACTTTGTAACTCAGCTTTTGAAAGGTGCTATATAAATAAATGTTTACTTACTTACTTATTGTTGTTATTTGACTTAAAAAATCTGCGTTTCTGGATAATCTGGAACAGATATTACTGCAATATTTTGACAATAGCTAGAAGAAACTGGAAACAAATCAAAGGGCAGCGACCACAGATGGTAAGATGTAGAGATGATGTAAAAATGTAACACGAGGAAAACTGTAAAAGACATAAAATGAGAAAATGTTAAAGATGTAACAAGACAAAAATGATGAAAAAAAAAAGGCTCAGACACATTGTGTTAACAGTGGAAGAGTCAGAGAAATGTAGACATTATGGCAATTCATGATGTATTTTTGCAAATTTGGGTCCAGAGGAGATGTAAAATTAATGTTTTGCGTCTCAAGCTGAAAAACTGTGGGATCCCTGCAGTATATTAACAGAAAAGCAGCTGATGGTGAAACCCAGCCAATAATAGCACATACGACATATAACCATAAACATTCTAAACACAAACAGCAGAGTAACTGCAACCAGCATTCATGCACAAAATAAATATCACTTCTCTCACACAATGCATACTGTTTTCTATAATCAATAATAAATGCTCTTTATGATATACAGTATACAGCTGAAATAGGCTGTCCTATCACGTTTCACAGTCTATTCTGTAATGTTTACTGTTCAGTTTAACATGTGTGTCATTTTCCCTATATGTTGGAAGCCATTGTGAGTCTGGGCTGAAGACGACCCCCGTGTTGTTAAAGACAGTGTTAAAACGTGATGCTCTGTTCAGTGTTAAGCTGTGTGAGCTGAGATCCAAGTTGTTTAATTGAATCTGGTAAGAATAGTCACAACTCATCACAGTAAAACAGTTCAACTTTAAACACAAGTAAAGAGGTTGTTTGACCCCCCGGATGGATGGTGCCCCTAGGGCCGGCTCTGAGAAATTAGATGTTGAATTTTCTGTGACCTTTAAAAGGACCAGAAAATAGCTTTGTGCCACCAACCCCATCCTCCCCCAAACTAAAACTCTAAACTAAACTTTTGCAGACTGTACTCCCACACTTCCTTTGAGCATTAGACTGTCAGTTGAAATTATTAAGAGTCGTCTTAAAACACACTTTTAGATAACGCCATTTTAATGATAATTTTGTCTCTGGTATTGTATCTGTGATTACGTATTTTGGTTTTATTGCTCAAGACAAACCTTTATGCAAAAACTATTTGGTTTCATTGTTATGATTTGGATTTTATAGCCAGTTTATTACTCTTATTTAGGCATTCTCCTATTCTTATGATGCAAATAGTTTTTATTCTTCTGTAATCGTTGTCATGTATCCCATCCTATCCCTTGTTTCTTTGCTTTAGAAAAGTGCTATATAAGTAAAGTGTTACTAATACTTTTCATTTTTGAAAAGGACAATATAAATAAGCTTATTTTTACTTTTGTCTCTCACATTTTTCCCATTCACCAGTTGTGACTTTGCTGTTTACCAGTAGGTGTCACAATACCTACTTTACATCTTGCAGAAATGATTCAACTCTGACTTCTTCAGCACTAAATTAGCAGTAAGAACTTTTATACAGCAGTAAAGGCTTCTGTTGTTAAAAGTAAGGACCCAACCCTCCCAGGTCACAGTCTGTTTGTTCTCCTACCATCGGGGAAGAGATATAGAGCCATCAAAGCCAGCGAACTAACAGACTGAAGAGCAGCTTCTTCCCCAGAGCTGTAGCCTCCATCACCTCCACACTCCCACAGCTGTTAAGGACTGGAGACTGTACTGTCTTTAACCATCTAATCTGTCATCCAATAGCTTTTAAAACTGCACTGTTTGCACTGTCACTGTTTGCCTGCCTCATCCTAGTGCCTCATTACATTTAGATAGAGCATGTTACCTCGTCATATTTATTAACTTGTTTATGTTTTGTTTTTGTCTTGTTTCCTATTGCGGCTGGAGAGTTATCAAATAAAATTCTGTTGCCTACAATGACAAATAAACAACAAACTTCACCACCTACAGTGCATCAAATAAACTTTATCATTCTCCCTAGTTCCTCTCATAATCAAAGGGATGCCAGTGAGACGTAAACAGCCATTTAAATCCTCTACTACAGTAAAAAGTTGGTCTACAGTCCAGACACACAATGCATCAGATGTAAAATATGAAAAACCTTTTACTTTATGTGAAATTTAACAGACTATTAACTGGGGACGACAAGAATAAACGACTGTAAGAAACAACGATCAGATCAAAATGTCAACTTATTTCTCATCAAAACATTATTAGTTATTAATGTCTTCTTTAAAAAAAGATGATTAATCTTTCAGGAAAGTTATAGTTCATTTGCACATTGAGTACAATGACAATACATACTTTTCTTTAATATAAATTGCAGCTTTTATTTTAAGTGTAATCCACATTAGTATTTAAAAGTTTTTAATATTAATGTATAGTACTTAGTAGTTAACAATTTACCATCCTTTGATTCTGACATCTGGAATTTTCAGTCATTTCAAATAAACATTATTCGTGTTATGTTTATATGGTGAATTTGAACTCAATAAATAGTTGCATCCAATACAATTACACAGGGGGAACTGGGTGCCTTTGAGTGGGGTCCACCTTGCACCCCAATAAGCTGTTACTTTTAAAAACCCCTGATTAAAACAGACACAGAAAACAATGATATGAGGTCATTAGGAACAAATCAATTGACAAAGACACGAAAAATTGGACTGATAGAATAAAGCGCCTGCGATACATGACAAAAAGTATATCTCTGGGGGCTGCTGGGACCCCAAGATGAAGGTTAAGTAGCTGTTAATCCATGAGTTTCCAAGCTGCAGCCAAAAGGAGCAAAGTGCAGTTGAACTGAGATGCCCAAGTGATCAATCTCAAGTGCAAAATTGTGACAATATCAACTTCAAATGAAGCCCCATGCTGTGAGGCCACTGCATTGACAAATGGCCCTGTGCTGTCTTGGCACAGTTTCAGAGACGAGCCTCCCTAAAAAGCTGCTGCTAAGAGCCAAAAACTCCTTCTGCTTTATTAACCAGTAGCTGATGCGTTTAAAAGGCTGACCAAGGCAACTTGGGGGCTGTCTACTCTCAGAAAAGGAATTCTTGTGTCATTTTAATGGTTGGGTGAGTGAGAAAATTACTAATGTGAATATAATTAAAAGTTGAAAACAGACCAATGGACTCGGGAAATTAAAATATTGAAACAACGAAAACCGTCTTTGGAAATGAATCAGTAAGATAAAGAAAGTACCAAATCGGAGGAGCAAATGAGGTTAAAGTAGAGCTGATTGAAAACACAGATGAAGTCAGCGCTCTGCTTCCTGAAAGTGACACAGCACAACTGTCAGCAAAGCAGCAACCCGGGCAACTCCGATAAAAGCAAGAGCATCTGATAGCATATTCATGGTTTGAGAGAGGGAGATTTATCAGTTAATGATTTTCTCTCCAACTCTTATTTTTAATCTGCTTCCCCTAAATAAGCAAGCCAAGCTTGTCCTTAATGCTGGCAGTTAATTTCACTTCATGGAAATATGGTTTTGCAAACAGACACAGAAGTTTTTTATGGCAAAAAAATAATATGTCGATCATTTCCTGATTAATGGATTAATTAACTAAAGTCTGTAAATGCAATGAAATAGTGAAAAATGTTCATGATAATTCACACCCTTTAAATGCTTGCTTTGTCCAAAGTTACTTGATTTAAAATTGTTGTGTAATTTTCTAAACAGCGAAGCAACTGGACTCAGTTTATCTCTTACTGATCTAAACACAAGATGTGATATAAGAAGAAGAAAACAAGTAGGACAGGATTTTCATTAGCCGGTTATTACAGGTTTTTGCCTGGTGAATTTTATTTTTAAAAAAAACATCCAAAAAAAAATTTTGATGGTCAAAATATCTGGTAATAATGCGAAACATAGCCATAAGGAAGGCTATCCCTAAAAAGCACATTTGGGTTTTCACAACGAAACAGCCTATTATAAGCCTATTATAATACTTGTTAATTACAAGCCTTCGGTACCTTTTTTTCCCCCAATATAAGGATGAGCTCTAGGCCAACCCATTACTATTCAACTTTAAAGCAATTTATCACTTAGACTAATGTTTGATTTTAAATCAACAGCAAAGGAATTTGCCGCAATTAAGAAAAACTGAAAATAAAATATTAGCTGGTAGCAAGGCTACATTTGATGCCACGTAAGCTTAGCCTTTTTTAAACAGGATACGGATATTTCATAATAATCTTCAATTTAGTGGCTAATGTGGAGGATTTGCTCAACTGTTACTGTTCATTAAATGGTCAAACTGCTTTGAGGTTGTTGTCATTCTTCTGCCAACCTAGGTGTTTCAAATTTGTCCAGTAAAATAAATTCAACAAGAAAAAAATCCTACCAGCAGAAACCCTGACACATTGAACATAAACACTTCATCGGCAAAAGTACAGCACCCATTTCCAAAACCCATACATCTTGTCCTTATCCACAAATTGAGAAAAATCTTAAAGCTTCAGTGGGTAATATTTTTTAGTATCATTGGGCAAAAATTCCATAACCTTTCAGCATAATGTAAGTCTAGAGGTCTGTGAGGAAACAAGGCTTCTGCACCTCCTCTTGGCTCTGTTTTCAGCCTGTGATGGAGAATCTGACCAGTCACAGGTCTGCCATACACTGATATGCACCTGTGCCCATCACAGTGCCACCATGCACAAAGAAATATTTTCCTGTTTGTCATGGAGACTTGACTGACCTGAACCCCCATCCAGCACCTTTGGGATGAACGTGAAGCCGACTGTGAGCCAAGGGGAAAACTGTGGAAAACATGGGAGCATATTAGTTTTCTGCTTCACTGTTAAATTAAACTGAAAATCAGTGTTTAACACCACAAACAGGAAAACATTTGAACAAGCTCTCTGAGTGACAGATGTTGGCTGAGGAAGCCTGGAGAGGCAGCCATGCTCAAACTCACAGCAGGGCTTAATTGTGTATTCAGCAATAATATTATCAAGCTGAAATGTTGTAGCTAAAATGTTTTCAATTGTTGTTTTCAGAAAGACAAACAATAAAAAGGGGAGTATGGACACTGTTTTCATAATGCAGTTTTAATGGTGGCAAAAAGAAAAATCATAATATTTAGTGTTATTTTGCTCTTATCATGCCACAGCACCGTATGCACTGAATGGACTATATTTAAACTATGAAGTACAAATGCTTTACAGCACTAACAAGAGCTTTTTACGCTGCTTCAGCAACAAAAAAACTCAGAGTGCAGTATGTTTGTAAGCAGGAGGTCAGAGAGGAAATGTGTACATGTGTGTGCAAGTATGTGAAGGTGTGTGTGTTGTTGATTGATGACAGTAATTAGAGGAATTCAGCAGTGGGAAACACTGGAAAGCCAAACAATATTATAATGGATAGAGACACACAAGCAACACAGACACGGGCAGCAGAGCGGAAAAAAAGATTCAGAAAGTCCAGAGAAAGAAAGCAAAGGACTGAGAGAGACAGAAATGGAGACATTGTGTACAATGACTTCTTCAATAGCGTATGCAGAGCTAATGGTTTGACTATTATCATGATTTTCAATTTAAACTGCAGATGAATGTCCAGCACTGCAGTTCCAAAGACGGATAAAGACTAATTTTTCCAGTGGCAGAACAAATACTGTGTTAATGTTAAGAGATGACCTCTTTGAGCTGAAAAACTACATTGTTATAATAACTTTATGAGCAGCAGCTGCTTCACTCCAGATGATCAGTACGACTGCAGCAAAGTTTTCCCAAAACGAAAATAGCCACCTATCCACAATTAAATGACTATATTTTGTGGTTAATTCTAATTATTTTGAGGGCTTAACAAAGCTTAAATACTTAGGCTTAACTGCTTCTGACTAAAAGCTTAACATCAGAGTTTTCATCAAAAGGCCTCTAAACGGATGGCATTTAAACAAAAGCTAATTTTGCTTCATTTTTATTGGCTTAATCTTCCTAATCTGCACCCAGTTGCCATGATATAAAAAAAGAGAAGCTTTTAGTTAGAGAAATACTGATATACTCATCTGTGTCACCATCAAAAATTACCTTGCGCTCTATGCAAAGGCCTCACAAACAGAAGCAGCAGGTACAATCCTTTTTTTTTACTTGGGTTTTGCCTCTCAGGCTCCAAACAGACTACGCTTCCTAATAGCTGCATTTACATAGACATTAACATCTATTAATGTGCCTTATGTAACCACCTCAGTCAGAAGGGACTGGCCTGACTGAAAGGAACTGGATGGGGTTGAGAGGGATGGTGGAACCCTATGATGAGCTGTTTAATAGGAAAATATTAGCGCCTAATGATGTTAACACTTAATCTGGTCGATGTAGTATTAGGTGACGTGATGCGAGTTTCCAGGAGGGACAAAAACTGGTCTGTGGCTGATAAAATGTTACTGGAAATGTTAACAGATTTAAGAATTGTTGAACACCTAGTGTTCATGAACATTTAGTGTCCACGTAAACAGTTCAGATGGAATCTCTAATCAGAGCGATTTCAATCAGGTTGGAAAAAAATTGTCTATGTAGCTGCAGCTTGTGATTAGGGAGGTAGTTGAAGCCCGCGCAGCTCCAGAAAAAAAACACTCAGCTCATGTCAGGTGTTGTGATTAAAAAATCCCTCAATTATATCATTTCTTTTTCCTTTTTCGCCTCTTATAAAGCTCAATAATAAGAGATAAAATTAAGACAATACTAAATATGACCTCTGTTAAATTTCAAGCTGTGGTATCTAGTGTATTTTAGGTAATTCATAAGTCATTAATAAGTTAAAATTGCATTATGATAACACCTATATGAACTGTATTGTCCATTGTTTGTATTGTGCCATTTGAACTTTTACCCCCTGTGTGACTGCATGAGTTTGCTATGTTACTTTAGAGGCCCTTAAGTGCAGGATGTTGGGGTACTGTGTAGATAAGGGGGAATATGTCAGAGGGGCCCCAGTAGATGGTAACGGGATGTTCTGGCCTCAACATTTCAAAAACAGCCACACTATAAATATGAAGACAATGACATTGTCTGGTCAGAGAATTCCATATTGGCTTCGGGTTCTGCCAGGTATCCATGGTGCCTGTTCGATACTGCTCTTATTTGTAATAAACTTCTTATATGCAAGCAAGACAGTGTCTGCAGAGATTCCTTCTTCATCTTTACATCATTGCTGCACAATTAACAACAAAGCTCTTGTGCTGGTCAAGATAAGAGAAAACCTTAAAAAACAATCATCCGCCTGAAAGGTTGATTGAAATCAGGAACTGTCTGATCAGTAAAGAAAAGTATGTGTCTAAGTAAACCATATCTGAGCTGAACATATTCAGTCAGTATAAGCAAAGTACTGAGGTTCAAGAATTAGCTTTATCTTCTGAATACATGTCAGACAGCCTCGTCAGAAACTCAACAATAGGCTTCACAAAGGCAGTGTTTGTTGTAGGATTGTTGTATGTGATTGCTTTACACTGTGCAGCTGGTGTTTTTCTTAGCTCCACAGATTTTTCCATCAGTTCTGTCTTTGGGGTTAAGCCACTCTTGTTTTTCTTTTCCTCTCCTTGTGGCATCTTTGCTTTAGTTTCTTTTTCATGGGCTGTACTTCTCCTGCACTTAAGCCAACCTTCTGAAGTGCCGTTCTTTCAACTTTCCTCTTACACTTACACTCAAAGAAGGCATACAATCTCCCTATGTCAAACACAAATATTGCACTGATGTAAATGAGATTTCCTTCCTTGACAGTTCTTGAAATAAAAGTTTAATACAGGCAAGTGTAGGCAGTCTAATAAAAAAGAAGGGTTATGCCCGGCTTAACTGAATACTGAAATATAGATTGATTTTATGCAGATCTCTGATCTTAATATGGTTTCAAATTTGTGTACACAGATCTGGAGATAAAAGGGTTGCGTGAAATTTTCTATCCAGTCCATCCAATTTTCTAGGTGAAGAGCTCCCCTGTGGAGAAGCGTTGGTGGTGTTTAAAGAGGACTTTAACAAGCTGAAAGGAGAACCAAAGATGACAGACATTTAGAGCTGGACAATGAACCATCTTTTGTTTTGCAACAAGGTGGGGCACAATATAAAAACAGATGTTTTCCAAAGAAAGAAAAACCTACAATTCAAAGAGGAGAAACAATAAAACCAAGTAGCTATGGCACATCTCTACTCTTTTCCCCCAGTGCTTTGGTATGAATAAGAAATCTAAGTCTCTGGCATTGGTTTGGTTTCTGTTTCTTTTATTTTTATTTATTTCAAAATGTGGCAACATTTAGAGGACTGTGAAATATCAAAGAAACAGGAAACCCATTCGAACTTCCAGCTTTCTAAATATTCAACTTTTTAAATTGGACAAAAATCTTCTGATGGTAAACATATTTAATATAAACTGAAGGACATCAAGATAACCAAAGCAAGACCTCGAATGATTCTGACTGAATTGATTTTGCATTTCATCCAAGATTCTACTCTTGATTCGTTACATTGATTTAAAAATAGTACAATGGTTTGATATGATGTTGTTTAATATCAGATAAATGCTTTCGATTGGCCTGGTTCAATCTAGAAATCAGTTTGAGCGGCAGCTCAGTCCAACGTGTTGCCAGAGCAAATTTGAGCATTTGATCTCAGGCAGATGTGTCTGGTTCCCAGACTAGTTGGCAACTATAATATTTTTAATATTTAAGATTAACTAGTTTTTTCATATTTTTTTATTTTACTGCATGCAAAATGGCTGTCGTGATGTATTTGTTTCTAATTTGCTCGTAAAACCTTTAAAAGGTAAAATATTGAACATTTTTGTACATATATTGACTCGTACAATGATAATCCTTCTCAACCATCACTAGAAGTGTGTGGCGGTGTGTTTATCTGCCGAGACCTGTATTTTCTTATTTTCCTCTCGTTTTGTGTGTTGTGGTTTGTGGTGTTTTCTTCTCGTTTTGTGGTGTTCGGGATGTTTCTGGGTGTCGACCTTTAGGCAGTGAGTTTATATCTCCATTCAACAACAGTGTAGAGCAGGGAGTCAAGGACGGGACTAAAAAAGTAAAAAGCAACTCTGGTTTAATCGCTGTCTCCTCTCTGCTCTTATGGATTAATGCAGGTGTGTGTGTCTGCGAGAAAATGTTGAGATTGATGTCATGATACATGATACTTTACAATAAAGTGCGACTTTCTTGACTTGTCAAATTATCTGTTAAATTGTTCTAAAATCTCTGTTCACTTAGATCATTTCACAGGGTTTTGCAAAGGTGTGAGTGTATTTATTTGTGCTTCAGAATGTCAAACAATCAGGAAATAACATTTCTCTCTTTTACAGCTTTTTTCTTGCTAATGCTGCTCCCTCTCCTCATTTACTCTCGAGCTTGCTTGACCGCCACTGAGAGAGGGAGTGAAAAAAAATGGTTTGTTTACAAACAACAGATGAGAAATGTTATATATTTAATCTTTAACTTATTTACCTATCGGTGGCATCATACTGTATCACCTTTGGTGCCTCCCTCAGGAATTACTCGAGAATTTTTTCTGTTTATTATCCTCCCAACGGTGAAAGGAAATATCTGCCCTTGTGCAGTTAGCTGAGCTGCAGCATTAATGGCAGCTGTGGACAGACAGATGACACAACTGTAGATAATTTACACACACACAGGCCTATTATTTATGTTACTGCAAGTGACTAGCGAGATAATCTGCAGGGATAAGCTGGACATCCATCATGACTCACTGTTCTCTAAGCGTGTGCTGTAAAATCTGCACATTCAGATCACAGCCAGCCTTCCTGAGTGTGTTTGCAGATAGAGCCAATCTTTCTGATCTGGCTCTGTAAACAAAAACCTCAGACAGCCACAGCTCTGTAGCACCATGCACAAGCAGACATACTGTATCTGACGTCTGCATTTTACAGCCACACTCAGGGGCTCATTATTACCTGAGGAGCTTTCTGGCTCAAGTTTGTCATTTCACTGTCCCGTTTAGATCAGTAGGTGGTCATAATAAATATATTTTAGCACAGAGAAAAGTGTAGTTTACGTGATGCTATAGTAAGATCAATTACCTTTACAACACAGAGACATACTGAAAGATTACTAAAGTCTAGAGATATTAAGTTTTGATTATAAAATGTACAGTATTAACCAGTTGACCATCAATGCGTCAATGGAAGCCTAAGGTTATAAAGCAGCACTGTAACAGGAACTCGGCAGTTGCACATAATTAGGATATGAAGGCATCAAATAGTAATATTCTTACTTACATGAATATAAAGCATTTGGTGATGATATGATTAACGTCCTGTCCTTTGACAGAAACCACGCTGGGTTGCCCATGATGTAGCCTATAAAGAACATAACAATGATGTGAATGGTCTTTGAACAAGTCATTTTTACAGGATTAAACACAGAGACTAAAATTACAGGCAGGTTACAGTGAGGTGAGGTGAGGCAAGTGGAAAAACCAACCCAAAACAAAATTGAGGCCATAATAAGATTTTGGAACTTCTATTGGATCTTTTACTTTAGTAAAAGTAGCAGAATTACAGTGTAAAATATCTCACCTCATCTTACCTCCAAAAGCAAAAGTGCAGAATGGCCCATTTCAAAATAATCTTTATTACTAGATCATAATTATGGAGACATATTAATGTGTTCATTTCTAATGTTGCAGCTGGCAGTAGTGGGGCTTTTAATAAATACTACCTCGTACTGTCAAGTAATCTATAACAGCACTTGAACACATGAATTATTAGCTGATTTGAAGAATATATAAGACGCAATTAGTAACTAAAGCTACCTGTGATAAATGTAGTAGAGCAAAAAGTATCCAACAATATTTGCCTCCATGTAAGTGGATTAGAAGTAGCGTTAGCCTTTTTAGCAAAGTAACTTAACAGAAAATGGCAATACTCGAGTAAAGTACAAATATCTCTCATTTGTAGCACTTAAGCAAATGTAGTTTCCTTCAATGGCTACATTCTCTCATTTGTGACACCAAAACATACAAGTCAACAAAGACAACACAGGATTAAGTCTTTAACAAAGTCAATAATGAAACATAGACAGGTTAGCTAACTTCAGTTACCTTGCTGGAGTGGAAGCACCCGCCTTAAGTAGAAATCCCAACTTGAAGCGGAGTTGGAGGACAACATCATTAACTAGCTAACTATTTCTTACACATGAAACATCCTGATGCAACGTTACTCCTCTATATGAACGTTAACTTTGAAAAACTGGCACATTAAAAGTCGTGGTAAACCGGTCAGTCGCGACAGTCGCGGTTCACTAGTGGGCGGGGCGTCCGCGGTTTAAAAAGACCGCCATTTTGTAAAAGTTGGTCACGCGCTTTCTCCACCGGAAGTAGCTAGCATTTTTAGCATCGATTTTAGCTACTTTGGTATTTATTCATTTTTAAACTAAACTTGACACGGGACAAAACCAGGCCACATAAAAATATAATACTTGACCATTTAAGGTAAAATTCTAATATAGGCAAAATTATCGTTAAAATAAAATTATTGAACGAAAAAAATGTCAAATTATTGATAAGAATATGTGGAAGAACATGAACAAGAACTATTAAAGGATACAAAGACCTACATAAAATACAATACAACCAATGATGACATAAATCACGGAGGATTAATATACAATTATAAACAGACTTATATCTACAAGTAATCATTTCTTAATTTCTCTGCATAGGTATAAAAAAAGAAAACGTGTGTATGGAAATGGAAAAAGGATTCAAAAATAGCATGTCTTAAGTGATATTAGACATATTTTGAAACTATTTCTATTATTATAATATTATATGTTCTATTATTAGGGCCCGAGCCATACGTAGTATGGCAAGGACCTATTGTATCCATAAGGATTATTAATATTATTTATCCCAATGAAATGCAAATTTGGAGGCCTAAACATGCACGAAAGTTCACGAAACTTGGCAGGCACATCAGAACCGGCAACATTTTTTGTATTTTAGGCACTTCGTAAACGGACGTGCAAAAATCGCTCGCTAGCGCCCCCTAACGCAAAACCCCTATGGAGGGCGACTTTCGCGCACATGTACGAAATTCGGTATACATGTCTATCACCCCAAGACGAACAAAAATTTGAATTGGTCACATGACCTCACGTC
>JAPQRN010022203.1:6849-24219 GCA_037367275.1 Coranthus polyacanthus | reverse complement strand
CTCCTGTTCACCATGGGCACACACACACACACACACACACACACACACACACACACACACACACACACACACACACAAAACTGCAGTTCAGCAAAGTTTCCCACAAAAGCTGAGTGGTGTATGGGCTGCTCCGTGGAGGCTGGCAGTGTAATATAGAGCTGAGTGCTACTGAGTGTGTTGGCAAAGGGATGTTGCCTGTCACACTGTGTTCTCTGTGTTTAAGATGACAGCTCCACTAGACCCGTGTTCTGTATATTCATTACAATGGAAAGAGCTCAGCTAACACTACAGCTCCTCAGCAACAGTGGTCTGTTTCTTGATTCAATGTTGGCACTTTTTCTCCCGTTCAGTCTTCTGAGACTGTGGGCCTGTTGATTAGGAAAGCTGACATTTGCTTTTGTTGGTATGATGCATATCCCTTATCCTCTCCCCGACCCGCAATACGAGAAGTAATTAGGCAACCTATAAGTGTAATTACTTTGCTACGGGGAGGAGACATTTAAAGTAATAATACAAGTTCCGGAAAAACAAAAAACGAGGCCTGACTTCAGCAGCTCTCTGGTGTAAACAACAGTCTTTCTGATTTGCCTTGAAGTAAAGAGCATTTGCATGTTGTGTTGTCATTAAATTCACTGTGTGCAATGCGTCCCTGGTTGCGCACAGCATCTAACCTCAGCACCAGCATGGCTCTGCAAACCTGTCAGCTCTCTGAATCACATTACACTACTACCTTCACCTTGCTCAAGGTGTACGATAACGTACTGTATCATATACAGTTGATCTGTACCAATATGGGTCACTTCATATTCAGATGCACATCATGGTATAGCAGAGTTTCAGTAAATTCAATGAATAAATAATTTATGTATAATTATAGAAATGTCCATTTCTTATTACATTTTCCTTAATAAAAGGTCATTAGTTATTTTTTGCCTTTTATTTAGAACCTTTGTGCAGATTTTCAGTTAAGCAGGTAACGAAATATGAACTATTCACATACAAAAAAACCAAAAAAAACCAAACATATTATCCTCTAATACAGGAGGACTGTTTTGTAGCACCAAAAAAAAAATGAATACAGGTCTCAGGCAACATCCATACTAATGCATTTTTATTTTAATACAGTGTCTTAAAATAAAAACAATCTCAAATAATCTGAACATTCTAACATTCCTGAAACACATATCACATGACAAGGGGGTTTGATAACGCCTCCAGACATGGGAATTATCACAAACTGTTGGATCAACAACTCACCTGCTGTGAATTTAATCAGTAGTAACGTGATAATATGCAGACTTTAACTATACAACAGCTACTAACAGGGGGCACAAGAATCACCTGTAATTCAGACAATCCACGTTGAATTAACGTCTGATAGTCAAAGTCATGTTTTCATCCGGAAAAGGGTCATGTGAAAGAGCCGTGACGAATCCGGTAAGGATGTAGTCACTGCTGAGACCCGATCGGGCAGCAAATGTGAGTGTCTGCGTCATCGCCTCTAAACGTCTGCGTTTTTGTCTGTCCACACTGCATACATCTCTAATATATAGTATGTTATAATAAAAGTATAACAGGTGACCTTCCTTTACACCTGAAACATGCAGCTCCCCTTCCGTCTAAAAAGTTGTCATGTCCACCTAAGAATTTAGTGTTAAAGATAACGAGCCGCACCAGCTTCGCTTTAAAGACAGTTTGTCACTTTGTGACAGTCAGCACCTTTACTCCGTTTTACATGACTAAGCAATTCACTGCTGACCGATCACAGCCTCGTTTCTCTTGACTTTAAATCAGTCTCCCTCTTAGCCCACCAGTGTGGCCCACATATCAGAATAGAGGCATATACCTAAATCCACATCCACTCAGAGTAAAGACTGAATAAGGACTCACGTGTGTCAAAACAGATCTCCCGTCTGAGTCAAAAAAACAAACTGAAAAAGCAATATCATTTTGTCTCCCGTTGTTAAACATGCCTCTTATCTATTTACCCAACATTCGTATTGGATTTCTGATTCAACTAGCTTGCTGATTCTATTTTGAAAATGTGACTATGGCATTTCTGTCCATTACAGGTCTGTCATAAACGGTGCCTGAGGCCATTAAAATCAATATATGTTGAGGCCAAAAATTGCTCTATGCCCATTAACATCTAGAATAAGCATAAGGAAATTCAACCACCAAAATATACATGGATATAGTTTTCTCTCCTTGTACACTATCTGCAGAGCATACAAGAGATGGTTAAAATATTAGGGGCCAAATACATTTACCTATGAGCTGTTCTCAAGTGATGTTTTAAGATACTTTCATGAATAGTTTCATTTTCTACTGTTAAACATGTTTTGGACTTTTCTCTAGTTTATAGATTGATTAAGATTTTTGCATGCCAAACCTATGAGGCAATGAATATGAAAAATTCCGATATAACGTTTTAAATATATTTTTAATTCTAAAACATAGTAAAAAGGTTTAGTTTTTTTGCACATTAATGGAGTAGGGCTGGGCGATATGGTCGCAATAAATGTCAAATTGTCATTTTTTTTACACTTTAAAGTTTGATTTTTGGTCCTGACTGAGTCAAAAAAACAAACAGGTGGTTATTAGTGGTTTTAAATTATGCGTAGAAGACCTGACAAGACAAAAACACACTTGTAGTCACTTATTTTGTGCTTTTAGTACTTACAGTAATTATTGTTTCACCCGGCCATATTAATGACTGCTTTTATAATTTAATAATATAATTTAAGTACATGTTGCTTTTAATACTTAATGTTGCACTTGCAGCCCTTTTTAATGTAACATTTCTAATCTAATTTTACTTAAGCGAAGGATCTGAATACAGACAGGCTAATTCTGTAAAATAAATACCATACATGATGATGCAAAGCTCATAATTAAATCCAGTTTTTCCATAAAGTTATCCTGCTCATTGACTAGAGTCCATCAAAGCATATTAAAGGTGTAGCTCTATGTTAGAAATCTGTGTCCAAGCCTCTTACTGTTGACAAATTGATGTCTTGTGGTGTTTCTCTCATATTGTCATATTGCCATAATATTTCTGATTTAAGAGTAGTTGTTCAACGCACAATTTCTACAGTAAGTTTAAGAATTGAATGCAGTGTAACTCACGACAAAAGCCCCTAAATTGACCACAAAGCTCCCTCATACGTCTTTTAAAGATAACATAATCATAGTCCCAGAGCACAGGTATTGCAGGCAGTTACATTAGATTCCGTTTATTTCTGGTATTGCATTTCCACCCCCTGAAAACCACAAACTGCTAAGTTGCTGAATGCATCGCTCCTCTCTCCCTCACCAACTTTTGAGAAAAGTCTCCGGCTCCCTAATTTGTCCTGCCCGGCACCTGCTCACGGCGGCTGTGGTGCAGAGCTCTTGCCTCCCCTACTGTTTAGGGGTTTTCTAAAAATAACATCTGGGGAGGGCTGGTGTAGCCAGTAGGCAGGGAAAACAAGGGAGCAGGGGGAAATTGGCTGCTTGTGTATTCTATTAGACCATGAGGGAATGCTAGTTGTTGAGTCTCATATTCCCTGCTTGCGTCGGTTTTGTCATGGCTTTGTGCAGAGTGGTGGACCTATATATTTAGCGGCCATGATTCATACAGAACAGATTGCACGGGCACACAACACAGCATGTTTTTTGAGCCAAAGACAGAATACAGTAGCATTTGCATTCAGCTTTTGTCCACAGCTCAAATAAATATGCAGGTAGTGCCTTCTGTTCCTTTTATTAGATTTTCGTTACAAGATTCAGACTTAATTTTCTGCATTTCTTGACAAGTGCTGTGTGCAAATGGAAAAGTATTTCGTTTTTTTTCCCCTTACGATTGAGTTTTAAAGGACACACATTAATGGCAGCTTTAAAAAAGATCTACGAGTTTTTGTAGTTTCTTACGCAAGCTTTTTAGCCATTGTGGTAAATTCACATTGATGTCCTTGCAAAAGGATCTTTAGTGTACGACTGCCTGCAGCAGTCTTTCATGGATGTTTCTGATTGAATGTGACAGAGACAGATTGAACTATTGAACTGTTTTCTTTCTCCAATGTTTTTTTTTTACTTTATTAATGACAAAATATATGTTGTATTGAAATATATATATATATAGATAGATATTTCAATATAAAGCTTTGTACATAATTATTACACCAGTGTTTTATTTTTTAGTTTTTTTCAATCTAACTACCCTTCAACAACACTGATTATTTAGTTTGAACAGTTTTTTTTTAATTACAGCAGTTTATAATAGGTATGATTAAAATCTGATTTAAAAAAAAAAACAAAACATTTTGTATAAAAATCAAAAGAAGAGGATTGTTTGATGTGGAGAAGACGACCATGGTGGTTCTTCACGTGGAGGATACAGTGAGAGACACATAATATACAGATACAATAATTGTTATTTCCAAGTTTGTAATAATAAGCTTAATTTCACCCACTCAGCAGGGGGTTCATCACAGTTTTCATGTCACAGACCCACGTTAAACAATGAGGCAGCAGAGAGGTGAGAGTAAAACCTACTACATGACTGCAAAAGTTACCTACTGTATTCTCAAATGACCTGTGCTCCTGTGTCTGCAGTGTTGTGTTATCATGGGGGCACATTGTGGTCCCTGACTCGGATGCGCTCATTGTCACACATTTTTTCCGTTAAGTTGCTCAGAGAGGCATGACTTCCTGTGACTGTTTACATGCAGATTGGTGAGAGGCAGCCTTTGTTTTCCTCAAACACAGCAGCTTCTTTCAGTGTCACACATCTTCCATCACAGCTGACCCTCTGTTATTTTATTTCAGGCCCTTAATGAGCCAAGTAAAACGTTCTTTATGGGAAATGACAACAGTAAAATAGCTTACGCTGTGGTAACTGTTTTACTTGGTTGAACAACAAATTAGATAACTAGAGACCCCGGCTCACCTCTGCTCAAAATCTTTCCACTGCACTGTTGAGCAGAGATAACTGCATTTAGTGTCTCTAGATGGGCACTGGCCTTTGCATCTCACACTGCTCCAGATTTGAGGTTCAGGCTTCCTTAATGTGAAAGGCTTTATTGTTGTGACATTTAAAAAATGTGTATGTGAACAGAAACATCAAACTAGGTTTGGAAATTGACATAAAAAAAAAAAAAAATGAAAATGAAAATTCCAATACATTGCTGGATGTCGATGGATCTCATCAAACAAACAGGCTGAGATTTGTGGATGTAAGAAATAGATTTGTTCTATAGAAGCAGAGCTTACTTGGAGACAACAGATGCTCCCAGTTTCCCGTGGAGTGCGATGAAACCAGAGCCTTTGTTACTGAAGATGCCCCAGCGCTGAGCTCTGCTGTGTGTCTGGAGTGTGAATAAAATGCCCATTTCTTGTGCCACCATCCATGGTGAGGTTTAATTTTAGCCCAATCACTGCCTCACCATGTGCAAACACCCCTGCAGCTGCTAATGCATATCTGTTATTTCCTCTCAGTCTCTCTCTGTATCTCTCAGTTGCTTTCTCCCACCCCCTTCATCTTGTATTATTTGGGATTCCTAGGCATCGGAGCATGGTCTTGTGTTGACCCCGACTGTGCTTAGCCTGCACCAGTTCGGTGTTCACAGCTGTGTTTAAGCACATTGACCTACGACAAAAGCAACACACATCTTCATTCTCTTAGTAAATCTACAACTAACAAAGCGGATCAACATCTCCGCTGTTTATTAACCCAGTCAGGTTACAGTCTGGAGTCTGCTGGCTGCACGACCTGCAATTAAACAGAAACAGAGTGGATTATATTTCATAACATGAAAGCATGGAATCACACTTATGACGTGTTGCCTCTAAATAGCAACTAAAATGCAATCATGCACAATCCCCAGCTCCAGTTTATATTCTCCCACTGAAAGTAATCATCCTTCCAAGGTTTTCATTTAGATTCTGAATAATTGATTTGGCACACGCCTACAGTTTATGCAACTGTGCTTTTGCTCAGTACAACTCCTTATCCAGGGTTTTCATAGTGCTACAGGTTGTTATACACAATAGCTTAGCTGGGAAACTAACAAAATCAAATGACACCTTATTTGTTGAGGAATGCCTTGTGTGGAATAGTTATACTTTTTACACTGTATCAGAAATGAATACAGGTAAAAATGTTCTACACAGCACGATGCTAGTTTTACTTGTGAAATACCACTTCATACCATTTTAAATCAATCACATGTGTATTTCATAGGTAATTTCCCCTTACAGTCTTACAGCCTTTGACAAACGGTCACAAAAAGTCATTTCTTTGTATTTAGGCATTCACAAGTCAAAGAAGCTGGGAAACAATGCTCTTATTTCCACAAAACATACAAGATTCATTGAGGTGGAAAAAAAACAGGAAATACAATATTTTATTGTAAAATGAAACACAGAATTGAAAGCAAGAGTCTGACGTCACACTATGAGTATTCATATATTTCCAAACTAAGCCCATAATTCTCCAGGAGACTCTTATTTACAAGACAAATATTTACACCTTAGGCAGCTCCGATTTCTCCTCCTTCTCACTTTCTGCCAGGCAGTCCTGTGCACCAGAAATAGCATCAGCCATGTATGACTCATGTTTTGAGCCTGATGATAAAGGCACAAATAAAGGGGCTCATTAGTCATGTGCTACACCTACAATAGAAGAACGGTTAGGCGAGGCGTCTGAGGGTACTTAGTCAACATATGTCCCACAGAAATCCTTCACCCATAGTAAGTGACCCCTTCCAGGCTTAATATCACTATGTACTATATATACTGTACACTACATAACCATTGCCCTTTCTCCTTTTTCTTGGCTCCACGTCAAAGATCTAAAGACCCCTTTCTATCTTCTCCACTCCCAAGAGTCTTCTTCCAATTTCTTTCATCTCCCATCAGATCTTTTGCTTTCTTTTATCTACTCTCTCTTGCCTTCATCTCCATGCCATCTCCAGTCCTTTCCCAGCCCCCATCTTCTTCATGCACTTTAGCCTATCCACTTCTCCTTCTAACAGCCCTTTATTTCTCTGTGAGGCCCCCACATCCATCCCATTCATTTATTCCCCACTGCTTTCTATGTCTAAATCTACTGTACCTCCTATTCCTTCTAGTCCCCATGACAAACGGCCCAAAAACTGGAATATCCCTTAAAATGTGCCTCAAAAAGCTGGAGTCACATCAACACTTCCATCTCTCCTTCAACTGCCACTTCTCCATGGAGCATCCCCAATTACCCAACCAGCGCGTAGCACAGAACCCTCCCATCTCCTCCTTTCACCCCCCCAGTTCAACCCCCACGTTTCCTCTTTCCTCTTCCATCGTGAGCTTTTGCTTCCCAACTGTATCCATCTTCTTCTTCTCCCAGCTTTACATCCAGAGCAGCGCCCTGATGGAGCTCAGTCTGGTCTCTGTCTAAGGCAAGGTGAGCTGCTTTCAGCGGCTGTCATTGCGCTGTGTGGTGGACTAGGAGGAGAAGGGAACGAGCGAGAGAGAGAGGGAGGACGGGAGGGAGAGAGAGAGATGGACTGTATGTGAGAGAGTGTGCGCGAGAGCAGGAGGGTAGAAGCAGAGCAAGAAAGGAAAGAGAGAGAGAGAAAGTGGTCCGGCGCTCACAGCTCACATCGCTGGCTGCCTGGCTGGCTCGCTCACTGTTGACGAATGAGCTGTCTACCCACGGGGCTGGGAAACGGCAGCTTGTGACAAGCTGGGGAGAGAGGAACATGAATGTAATGCGTACCTTGCCTCGCTTGCTTGCAGATACCGGCCAGAAGAAGACTCCAGAGAAGAAGGATGGGAGGCGCATGTCGTTCCAGAGACCCAAAGGGACCATCGAATATTCTGTGAGTACCACACGCTTTCAACTCTGCTCTGCCTGTGCCATGTCGTTACGTGTTTCCGATGCCTTTCTGCCCCTCTCCTGTGTTGCTGCTGCTTCTGTTCTGTGTGTGTCTGCTGGTGGATTTTGTAGCTCTGACTAGCTTCGGTAATATTGTAGCAGTAGCAGTTGTGTTTGTGTGTTGTGAGGCACCGTGTCAGACCATGCTTGGTAGCTCATTAGTGAGGGGGAGAAGCATTTTCTGGATTTTGTAACACGTGTACCTCATTCTCGAACTGTTTACATAAAGACAGCTGTGTGTGTACAGATGTAGCTGATATAATGCTTATGGAAACAGTGGGTCCTCTGTTAAAGACTCGCTGTACAGCAGCATAACACTCAGCTCCATTTTGCATGTTTATGTATAGAAAGGAGAGAGGAATTGTAGCATCTCCCTACATATCCCCAACAGGACCTGAGCAGGACAGACCAGCAGGAGCTCTGTCAGGATGTGTATTTGTTTTTCCATGCGTTCGGTGTGCCACGAATCAGCGAGCATTCCACCACAGAGCTTGCTGTACTCGCGAATGACCTTCCAAGTGCGTTGTCATTTCTATTGATTTAGCTGTTGTGTAGGAGAAGGGGAGGGGGGGTGAGGCGAAAGAGAGGGAGAGACAGAGTGAGAAAGAGAGGGCGGGAGAGGGCTCTGGTTCCCTGGCATGAACTGAAAATGGAGCCCGTGTCTGCTTTGCCTGGTTGTGTTCTTCAAATGACCCTCAAATCCAGCTGCAGTCAGGCTGCTTTCCCTCGCTTCGCTCCGTGGCAACAGTGAGGAGTGGGATTGCTGTGGCTCAGCTCTGACTGTCTGCTGAGGGGAGAGGAGGAGATGAAGGGAGGAAGGACAGAGGAAAGGAAGGAAGTGAGGGAGGGGGGCGGGGGGTTTGAAGGAAGGGAGAGCAGGGTTTGTGGTGTCTCTCTTGACATTCCATTCATTTCCTCTGAACTCTTTTTGTTCCCTTTTATTTGCCGGGCTGTGCTGTCATCGGGTCTCTTGAAATACTGTTGGATTCACTGCGATTGGCTCCCTTCCCCCCATCTCTTAACACCTCAGCAACACCGACGCCACCTCCAACACGTCAGTCATCCAAGACCTGCTGATTGACAAGGCCCTTGTTTACTTGCAGGGGCTTGAACTACCTAAACCGTTACAACAGGAGGTTTGACACAAAGAGTCAGCAAGATGGACAGAAATGCCCAAAGTAAAGAAAAATAGGGAGAATTTCAACATTCATTTCTGAGTCACACAGCATACCAGTCCTGTTCTTGTCAGCCATCACTCTTTCCTCCTTATTACCCCTCACTACTAGATTGCTGATAGTGTGATGGATGGATGGAGCACTGCCAATTATTGTGTCCTGTAGCCTAATGTGTAGCAGTGGCGTGTAGCGAGCAGGCTTGGGGTATTTAAGGTGGTATGACCAAGACTCTGAGTGTGCTTCGCAGCCTCCGCTACACTGTGAGAGACACATGGCTGACTGTCCCAGAGATTGAGAAGCGGCTTTATCTTAAACTCATCTCCCGCGCTGGGGGGACGGCCGGCGTTGTTTCCTTATTTCGCTCTCCAGCTGATAAGTTTATAATCTATCGCCGAGCGCCCACAGGAAAAAGGAGGGCTTCCTCTTATGCAGCCTTATCAATACAATCTCCCTCCCCACACCCTCTACCACACACAAGCTTCTTCCTCTGTCCTTTTTTTTTTCTCTTATTGAGAAATAACCTGAGCAGCTGCAACCCATCTGCCTAGACACTGATAACGCCAGTCTATTCAGCCAAGTCGAGCTATTGGCTGACCTGCATCCAATTAAAAAAGTGTTTGAAGACTCTGAGAACAACAGAGATGGATGAGGAGACAGAAAGACACAGAGAGACAAAGAGTAGCACAGAGGTGAACAAGGTGGGGGCGTTTCTCCTCCCACCAGCTCCCTGAGAGAACGGACAGTCAAAGTCAAATAAAATGAAGCTCTGATAAAAAGTCCAGGCCACACAAATCTATAGACACACCAATTTAATGATGCTCAATTTGGGCTGCTATTTTGGATTTGCCTGACCCACAGGACATCCTGAACTTTGTATGGTTTATGATAAGGGTGGCTAATATCACACTATATCTATTTTTATAATACAGTAACGGTGTATATATACATAACAACACAGTAATTGCTTCCTACATAACATGTGCCTCATGTGAGACAACGCTTTGGTTAAAAACAAAAGACTCGAAACAGAAGAACATTGCACCACTTTTAGTCACAAGTTCTTGGGTTGGTTGGGATGCCTCCTGCTCTGGATCTACAATTTCACTCTCCTCCATGTTTTCATTCCACTCTCTTCTTCTGTGGTGGTTAACAAACCTTGAAGGTACATTACCGCCACCAACTGTTGCTCTCACATCAGCTGAGAATGTAGTCCTCCCGTTCAAAATGATGTACCGTGCAAGACTGCTGGATTTAATTCTCTTCTCTGAATATATAGCAGAGACACTAAGGGTTAGATCCTATGATGGAAACTGTATTGCACATTTCTACCGTCACACAGTATATACCATCACATTTATCCACTTTAGTTTATGATACAAAGGGAATTACAGTTTATTACAACTTGAATGTTACTTTTGATCATGTTTACTTGTCATAATAACATTGCATGCGTAAAGTTTATGTTTGAATAAGATGATATACCTAAACAGGAGTCTCTAAATAGCAGTCAGGTGCAAGTTACAGTCCCAGGCTCTGACTAAGAGGCTAAATCGAAACACAAACTGTTATGAATAATTAGCGATGCACCAATCCAATACTGATATCAGGTTTTGGTCTGATACTGACTCAAAAAAACTGGTTCTGGTATCTGTGACAATGGCTTTGATGCATAGGTCCATCTATTCAACAGGAGTTTTTATCAAGGTACTGGTACATGATTATTTATTATTTTGAAAATAGGCTTTAATTAAACACTGGTATCGGATCAATCTCTCGGTACTCCGTATCAGCCAATCCCTTGTAATAATACCTCACTACCCAACATTTTAAATGAACATGGATCAGTGTGGGTAGTCATTTTCCTTATGACTTTCATTGTTTCTTTAAATATCCTAGATATAGCCTGAGAGGTTTGTTTAAAAGCTGTACGATCACGGCGTACTAGTGGCCTGAAAGTCGGAGACACTGACTGTTGGTTCTTTTCCACGTTGTGGGAACTTAACAACCCCCTACTAAAAGCATCCTATAATCCAAATCCATAGGAACCTGTAAGATCTATCTCCAAGGTAGTGCTCTGTTTGCAAACCACAATGTTTTGGAAATGCCATCATTTTTAATACACTGCATAGTTGGTAAAGTGTTGTTCAGCATCTGCGTCAGACAGACAACAATGGAAAAAGTGCTAATGTAGATTTTCCTTCAGATATCAGTATTATTAAACTGACGTAAAAGCCCCGCCCACCAGCATGAGACCAGTAATTGCAACATTCTCAATTCTTCTCCTAACATCTTTATAATCTTGGCCAGCAAAGGCAAATCCACCACTTCACCCGGTAAATACTTAAAACGCGTGTGATTGTCTTACCAATTCTGACTCTTTCTTTGAGCTGCTGCCGCATTCCTGGATCCGACTATTAAGCTTTGTGAGTGCTGTGTCATCATAATTGCTAGAAATGATACCCAAAACCGCAAAAATAAGAACCAAATTTTAATAAAGTAGAATTATCCTTTAATGTTTTGACATGCTTCATTTTTTTTTTTTTTTTTGGCCTGAACCTCCCTTCCCACACTCTCTTCATTTTGTTGCAGTGCTCTCAGCAGAACTGGCACAGCAAAGCTCTCATTACTTTTTTGTATGGTGACACTAGAGAGCAGTTTAAAGGGGGCAGGACCAACATGATTCCAGTTTGCAAGCTGTGGAAGAAAGATGCTGTCAATCTGGCAATCATCAGTTTACATGCTTTATAATTGCTTCTCTTTACGTCACACAATGTATCGTATGATCCAGACGTGTCATAATTGCACCACGTGTGACGAATACAATGGCTGATAGTTGCTCATGGTCGCTCAGCATTAGTGGATTGCTGCTGGGCTGAGAGCTAGCACTGTGGGCATTAGAGAACTTGCGGACATTAGATGAGTCATACACTGAGAGCCAGGTGTGTGCATGCGCATACTGAGATGCGCACACACATCGGTGTAATCTTAACTCCGCACCCTCCTGACAATCAGTCACTCTGATTGCATTATTCACCACTGGGGAGGAGAGGGGATCTCACTGTTTCAGCTCTTTCACAGCTGCTCGTTTGAAAGTACAGTAGGAGAACAAGTCAGAGGATGATGGGGAAGTAATGGGACTAGAGGGGTGTCTGGACCGGGATGTTAGAGGGACAGAGGAAATAAAGGGGAATGCACAGGGTGAAGAGAAATACACGGACAAGAACAGACCAATGCCCAGACGTCACTATTCCTATTTCAAATATTGCAGATGCTGTACATCCTACATCCAGAGAGAAAACTTTTTTTTTTTTTCATTTTGGGGAATATATTGCTTGCCAGAGGCGATGCACGGCTTGTTTTATGTTTGCACATTTGTTAACAAGTGAGGTGACATCTCTGGCCATATCGGCCCCTGGCTTTGAGGTTTCTATGTCATAGGGAATCTCCTTCTGTGGTTTGTTGCATGTCATTAGGCCCGTGTATTTGTGAGGAACGGCTATCAAAGAAGCCACACATTGTCATAAGCCATGGATCTGAGTCTGGCACAGGGATGAATTCATGAGAACTTGAACGTGTGACAGCAGAAACTTGTTCCACTATTACTGTGTCCCCTTGAAAAGGACAGAATAGTGTGACTTTCTACGCTGTCACATAAAGAGGGGCTAATTTTAGGTCTGCAAATGGTCAACAAGGGTGTAGTTGCACACAATACGCATGCCATTAGGCTACTAATAACAAAGTTGCCATGGAAACTGTCATGCCCAAGCTGGGCTTCACCCTTAATTTAAAAATGGGGTGTGATAGCTCCTTGGATATGGCATTATGGGTGATTAAACCTTACGCAGGAATTTTATTTCCAGTTTTATGAGGCCACGGTCAATTCATTGTGTTGATTACGGTTTCTCGTGTACTCTTTTCCAGTCATTTAGTTTGTGACTCATCTCTGATTGAGAATCTTAGGTGCTCTCCGTGCAGAACAGGTCCCACACTAAGCTGTGGATCAGCCAGTGACCTGTGAATGGTACATTTAAACACATTCAGACTACAGAGCCATTGCTCTGAGATTACATCTTACTTCTATGGTTGACCTTTTGCAATAGCTCTCATAGATTTGCTCTCATGTTCCACACTTAATGTTCGTACCAAGATGCCAGCAGACTCTTTAATGAAGCCATTAGTCTCTGGCTGTCCAGCTGACTGCCCTTGCCGAATCTGTGTGTCCTCTCCTGTTCAACAAGGTGACCATTAGCTAGATGTCAGTCACTCTCAAGATGGCTGCCTCAGCCCTCCTCTACACTTCTCCTCGTAGGAGGAAGGAGCTTAATTATTCATCCCTAGTTCTAGATGAATAATGGGTATTATTGATTCAGAGCATAAGAAGATATGGTCCACCTGTCATTAGTGGCTATGATCCTGATTGTGATTACTCTCTCTCTCTCGCCTTCCTTTCCTCCCTCGTTCTCCTGTCAATGTGTCAATAACGGCTCTGTATCAGTGGGTCACTTCTGTACGTTGCTTGTCCTCTGTCACTTTAATTGAGTTAGAGATGGCTCCTCTAACACTATGATCAATGGCTTTAGGTTTGGTGGAGTCAGATGTTCATGTGTTATTTTAGAACCTCTGTGACGTATGGACAGTGTTGGAGAGCAGTGGGAATAAATGTATTTAGGACACAAGATATAAATTAGAATGGTAATCAGAAAGCAGTTGCGTTATGAAAATCAATAGATTACTTAAAGGGACTACTTTTTTAATGTCTGCATTATTCACGCTGAAATGTAAAAGGCATCACTAATTTCACACGAACCCCTGTTTTAAAACAAAGAGCAAAAACACATCTGCAACATAGCAGACTGCATACACAGTGTAGCCCAGCTGTTCACGCATGACACGAGGATTGAGTCGACAACGGACGATCAAGTAGCATGTTTGATTGAACATTTGCGTTAGTGTTCTGTTCTGTCTTTTTTACCCATATCACGCTGAAGGAAAACCGAGACAAAAGTAAAAACTGCCTGTTCTGGTGCTGTTTTTAGTTTATCTGGCTTAGTTACAGGGCAACAAGATGCACTTCAGAAACTATGTGAAAACCAAATGTTGTACTGTGGAACTGTAAATTCACATATTTTTATTTTCATCTTTGTTTACTCATTTTCACTCTAGCTCGCTGTGGAAAATTAAAGATCAAGGAAAAAAGTAGGTCTTCGTCCTTTTTGCCCGACAAAACTTCACACTGCATTTGTGTTATTTATCTCTACAGCATGTGTTAACATACAGAGTGAGTCTGGGGTTCAGTCTATTTTAGGTAGCAGTATTGTGTGAATGCCACATTCATTCACACTGTTACATCCAATAACAAAGTAAGAAAATGTTGAAGTGAGTATTAAAATATACAGTATTTCCCACTTTGAGTTATGTAACAGAACAGGTTTCAAGTACATGTATTCTGTCATCCGTAATCTAAACCCTCCCAACATTGCGTGTATACAGTAGCTAGGTGTGTTGTTAATATTACTAGCTCAGGTAGACATAAGCCATGTTTCATTCTATTATTACACCACATTTAGCGCCAAGATCAGCCCACTGCTTGGCTTCGGCCGTGCTTACTCCATTCATCAACAGATATTTTTATCGATATTGACCTGCAAAGAACTACCAGAACTGCTATGTGTCCCCTATGGCTTTGCATTTAAATGATTACCTTGCCACAAATGGCTCAGGTTTCTTCAATATCGTCCATCTGTCTCTCATAAATATGCCAAATATATGAGCTCATAATATATGACCTGATAAAAACAGTGCTTTCAGTTCTGCGTGTCCTGTAGACATGGATGCCGTATAGGTTGGCCTTGTGCTGAGCAACAGAGGAGCTATAAAGCTAAAAATAAATAGTTCATGGATGAGACGGTAGCAAATGGCACCTAGGGAGGATCGATGTTCTGCCCTGAAGCCGCCTGGATGCTGGAGCTCTGACACTGTAGGAGCCCTGCTGATTATTAACGCTTTATGGTCCGGACTAAAATAAACAGATTAAAAACATAATTTTGCCATTTGGAGACACGTTTTTAAAATACAAGCCGAGTATCAAGGACGTTACCCACACACATGCACACACACACACATTGAAATGGGGATTGTAACCACAAGACACACCACAGTAGTAATAAGTTTAATGGCGGGGGTGTGCTTTTATGTTATTATCCTTTTTTTTTTTTTTATAGCGGCGTTGTAAATACAGTGCGTATGTGTGCCATTGTAGTGTCAGCAGGACTTGGCCACCGTCAGTCTGATCTCTGTGACACCTCCTATCCTCTCTGAGACAGGGTGTTTATCACGCTGACATGCCGGTGTTGTCTGAATGAACAGTGCGACGACGAGATGACAAATCACGTAGGGCCCTGATGCTGTCAGTAGATGTCCGAGAGCAGTTGTTAATGGCACACTTATAAAGGGATATTTTAGCATTTATCAGGCAGGAGACGTTTCTGTCACTACATTGTCCTCATGTCTTCTTTTGTCCTCAGTGTTTTCCTGCATCCACTGCAGTGAAAAGCAACCAGGTAGTGTAGCTGGGCTTTGTGGATAAAAAAAAAATAAATATGTAGCTGTATGTACTTGATTTCACTACCCGAACCTAAAAAATGAGTGAGTATATTAAAAAAAACGGTCTCTGGGTTTTAGTCTACAGCTGCTCTGTTGTTTCTACACTTCAGTTACTTCAGCGTATCACTTTGCTTTATTTGTTACAGTGGCTTTGATGAATAAGATACAGATACAGATCCACTTTATTATTAGTCCCCAGGGGGAAATTCATTGTCACCCATCAGCTCGAGAAAAGAAAAGAGGAAAGCAAAATAAAAAAATTCAAATGAATCAAGCAGTCATCGGTGTAGTCTCCAGTCTATCTTCTGTTGAGTGTTGTCCAGTCTGATGGCAGTGGGGATGAAGGATCTTCTGTAATGTTCATCGTAGTGAGGTGAGTCGTCCACCGCAGCTGCTTCTCTGATTGGTTAGAATGCAATGAAGAGGATGATCCGAATTGTCCAAGATGTCCTCCAACTTATTCACTATGCGTCTCTCCACCACAGTCCCCAGTGAGTTCAGCTTCTCTCCAAACTCAGACATCAGTTTGTCTGATACTAAGGCCATATTCCTAAACCAATGGCTTTGAATTCATAGGTTTTGCTTTAGCCTTGGTGTTACACTTCCATCTAGGAAAATCTAAAGGTATCAGACAGCGTTTTGGTCTATGAAGGATGCTTTCTAATTTGATTTGCTTCTAGAAAATGACCAGATTAATATTTGATCAAACCAGACAATTGAATCACCTCAGCAAACTGCAGGTATTGTGTGCATCTACTTTGACCCTTTAAGGAGATCAGTGTGTGGACTTAGCTGTCTGTTTGTGGAGTCATTTTTACACCGTAATACTGCTGGATTATTGTGTTATTGGGATTTGAATCTAAATAGTGTGACGTGGTTGTATTTGCAGGGTAGAGTAAGTTTAAAAGCTTGCATTCGGTCCAAGTGAAACTACAATTCCCTGTCGGCCTCAGTTTAGCTCTGCTCAGCCTAACCACCCAATGTATATGGAACAATGCATCCCAGCTCTGCTCATTGTTTTCTAAACAAAGTTGCACACTTTGCTGAGTCAGAGAGCCTGTATCCAGGCAGCGTGACAGACCTCTGATTTTTTTTTTTTTATTATTATTTATTTATTGTACCTCCAGAGGGTAGGGCATCTGAAACCAGTGAAGGCCACTACGTTATCTGGGCCTTGGTTAGCACTCAGCACACATTCAGTCCAGCTTTTGTCTAACTCTAACTAGTCTCATTGTTGTAGTTCAGCCTAGACAACAGTTAACTGTTATTTAGTCAGCTGTTGGGAGTTCCTAGTCAGCACTGTTTTGTTATTGGACGTCAAGTGCAGATCCTCCTTCCATCGCTTTTGTTTTAGTGGAGAATGTTGTTTCAAGCAAACGACAATCATCACAAGATATTTCAGCTTCTGAAGCTAATGATCTGTGCTCTTGAGCTAAACAAGTGACGCAGCTGTACGACTGTCTCCGTACGACTGTCTCCGTACGACTGTCTCCGTACGACTGTCTCTGTACTTTCGCGGTGAATAGTCTTCTTTTTCTAGTCATCACGTGTTTCTCATATGACACGTGATGACTCTTTGACTCTAAGCCGTGCTCTTTCCCATCCGTAGAATATCCTAACTTTGAAAATCTGGATTCTGGAGCTGATTCCATATGGCTCTGTTGTTTTTGCTAAATCAAGCACACTTTGTATGTT